>JAPDDN010000449.1:0-65211 GCA_027422405.1 Ptychobarbus kaznakovi | reverse complement strand
TAATTTATAATAAATTAAAAATATATATATATATTTGTTTTTCTTATGGTCTAAACAATGTAATGACATGAAAACTTTTTTTTTGGGGGGGGGGGCGTCTCAGGAGGATATTTTAGGTTTAGCAATTTCACTAATATTTGACCAATTCTCGATTTTGTAAGATTGTATCTAGTCAACTTGAAAATGTAACTACAACATGATTCAAGCAACTTTTTCTTTATTAACCCTCTAGTTAAAGAAAAGCATATTCTAAGTGCACCACACATGACGTTGTCTTCATGATGTAAATGTTAAACAAATCACTAAATATCTTTGCAGAAAAGATGAACTACAACTACATCTTGTACAAACTTATATTATGCATATTAGGCTATATGTTCTGAAATAATACAAGACAAATGCTAAAAAAATCTCAAGTAGGCTAATTCAATTCAAAATGACTGAAGGTATAACACCTAGAGTGCTATTATTAACTATAAGGCTCTGTAAAACAATGAACAGCGGTTTTCAGCCTGTCACGGGATGCAAACCTGAAATATCAGATATACAGTAGTAGTTCTTCACAGGTTTTGTATTTGATTACGCTGCTGTTCCGTTGTTTTTTATATGTAAGCATGGACGAGTTTGACTGTTGCGCTCGTGTCTCTTGCAGCGTCTCGTGCATGAAACGGCTTTCTAAAAAACGCGGCAACTCTAGTTATTAAAAGATGTTTAACTCACATCTTGTATTTTTTCTATTCCACTGCACGCGTCAACACAAAAGCACATTCTGTGTGAATGGTACCTAGAAAGCATCACACGTGAGCGGTTAATCATGTGCGCCGACATGCGGTTGGATCGTTCTTTTCTCTTTACTAATATTATCAAAGTGTCTAATTCTAGCGTTTGGTAATATTTCTATTCAAAATCACGATTCCTCGATTTATAAAAAAAAAAAAATTATTTCAAAATAATAATAATAATAATTATTACCAAAATAATAATTTTTGCTTTATTTAAATTTTTGTGTAATTTATTTTATTTTACATCCAGTTGTATGCCGTGCCTCCAGGCTTTATTCGTTCGTTTTCTTATTCATTTGGTGCCACGGCGTTTGATGATTTTATTTTTTTTTTTTACATTTAAACATTTTGTAATTTTATATTAGGCTATAGCATGGTAATGGTGTTGTTTATTCGTTTTGTTAATTAAAGTTCCATGTTTATTGCTGAAAATGTGTCGTTGTAAGTTATAGATAAGCAATTGACCTGAAATGAAAGTAAAAGCAAAAATGCGCACGGGCATTAATAAGCTATTTAAGAGTGAAGGAAAATGAGAGGGAAAACTCCAACGTACTTTGTAAAACCAAACTGTATTATGCAACTTGCGACAGCGTGTCTGTGGCCAAAATAAAGATTATTTATGCCTCCACGCAGCGCGCACACTCAGAGCCAGGCGCACACTCATATGAAGCTGTGCATTTAACAGGCGGCCAATGGCAATGCCATTCTAGATGGAGTTAAACCAATGGCAATTACATTACCCATTTGCGGAACAAGCGAGCCAGATTAATGGTTTTGTTTTGAAAGAGAAAAAAAAGCATTATATTGCTGGACTCGGTCGAGACCAACTTGAACATGTGGCGAGTCCGAGGACCAAGTCCGAGACATGTCGAGTCCAAATACCAATGAGTCCAAGACAAGTCCGAGACGATAGAAAAACGTCTCGAGTCCGGACTCGAGTACTACAGCCCTAGTGATAATATAGCATAATGACAGATTTGTAAGCAGTTGTTTGGAGTCCGGTCATTTTTGACCGGGAACACCACAAGTGTTACTAGGTGAAATAAAACCCACAAAAAATTACGAAAATTTGTACAACATTAATGAGAAGTACTTATATGCTATGTGAACAAAGTCAGTAAGTTTGAGTCCAATGCGATAACGTTAACTAGTATTTTCGGGGAAAATAAAATATTTTTCGGGTCAATTTGACCCGAACACAACCAGAGGGTTAAATATATTAATATTTTACATTTGCAGCACATTGCAACAACAAGTCTCCGACCAGACATGATAGTTACCTTCGAGGTTTCAAAACAACTGATCATGCTGGAACTTACTGTGCCCTGGGAAGAGCGCATTGAGGAAGCCAATGAGAGGAAACATGCCGAGTACCAGGAACTGGTGGAGGAGTGCAGGGAGAGAGGCTGGAGGACCTTCTATGAGCCTATAGAAGTTGGCTGTAGAGGCTTTGCAGGACATTCACTTTGCAAAGTCCTCAGTCTTTTGGGTGTTACAGGGGTGGCCAAGAAGAGGGCCATTCAATCCGCAAGCGAAGCCGCAGAGAAGGCCACAAGGTGGCTTTGGATTAAGAGGGCTGATCCGTGGACTGCTACTGGGATGTAAGTCGGGGCTTGATCATCCCCGGTTGGGTCACCTGGACGAGGGTGTATGATGTTGCGAGACCCGAAACACCCAATGATCCCAGGATACATCACTCAGGATGCGTTCCAGTGCATCCATGAGATGTTTCTTGCATAGTTAAAGTCTGGCTCAGTCAGTGACTCCTAGAAACAGACTAGGTGACAACCAAGAACAGTTTGGTCGACTACTGGAGAGACAGTTGACAGCACGGAAAGACGGCACCCGGGACAGTATGGGTTAGTAACCCAGCCTGTGTCTTTCGCGAGAGAGAACCCAAACAAGCTACGGAAAGCCCTATAGAGAAATATCCCCAGGAGATCCCGAGAGGGGGGGAGGATGAGATTTCCAATCGGACGGACCAAAGGTTAACAACCCATGCAAACGGACAGACTACAAATGTGACATGCTTGTTGCGGAAAGCTGTGCAAGAATCATCGGGGCCTAAAAATCCATCAGGCCAGAATGAAATGTTTGGAGCGGGAGACTGAGGTGCAACGCACAGGTCCTGAACCTGGTGAGACGCAGGAGGAGCCCGGCCAGGAGGCAACCCACAGAGCCCAGTCCCTCCACGTACCAGAGCCTCCAAATCCCAGCAGAGTAGTTCAGCAGCGGATTAAGTGGCCCCCAGCCAGTAAACGGAGTGAGTGGCTGCAGTTTGACGAGGATGTGTCCAACATCCTCCAAGCCACAGCCAAAGGAGATGCTGACAGCCGACTCCAAACGACAACAACAATTATCTTTAGCTATGCATTAGAAAGATTTGGCTGGGTAGAGAAAGGAAAAACCAAGTCTACCTCCTATACTATGAACCGCAGAGCTACCAAGATACATCACCTGCGTCAGGAGCTTTGCACCCTCAAGAAACAGTAAAAGAAAGCTACTGATGAGGAGAAGCGACCATTAGCAGAGCTGCAAAACATCTTGCCAAAGAAGCTAATGATCCTACGCAGAGCAGAGTGGCACCAGAGAAGGGGGAGAGAGCGAGCCAGGAAGTGAGCAGCCTTCATCGCCAATCCCTTCGGCTTCACAAAACAACTGCTCGGGGACAAGCGCAGCGGTCGGCTTGAGTGCTCAAGAGAGGCAGTGAATCGCTTCCTCCGGGACACAGTGAGCGATTCCCTGAGAGAGCATGACCTGGAGCCCAACAAAGCTCACATCAGCCCCGCCCCCCCAACAACAGAGTTCAACTTGAGGGAGCCAAGTCTGAAGGAGGTTGAGGAGATCATCAAGGCAGCTCGCTCAGCATCTACTCCAGGCCCCAGTGGTGTACCCTACTTGGTCTATAAGCGCTGCCCGGAGCTTCTCCGGCACCTGTGGAAGATCTTGAAGGTGACTTTACCGCCATCCAGAACTCCAACAAAGAACTTGGAGCTTGGCTCACCAAGGTTGACAAGTCCGGTCTGCCTGGTAGATTTAAAGCCTGAATCTACCAGCATTCTATCCTGCCCCGAGTCTTGTGGCCACTGCTGATCTATGCAGTCCCAATGACAACAGTTGAGTCCCTAGAAAGGAAGATCAGTGGCTTTATTCGGAAGTGGCTAGGCCTTCCCCGCAGTCTTACCAGCGCTGCACTGTATGGGACTAGTAACATCCTGCAGCTGCCCTTCAGTGGCCTCACAGAATAATTTAAGGTGGTACGCACCAAAGAAGCCCTACAGTACAGGGGACTCCAGGGACTGCAAGGTGTCATCAGCCGGCATTGGGTGAGGACAGGAGGAAATGGAGGCTGAAAAGGCAGTGGAGATGGCAGAGTCACGTCTGAGACAAAAGGCACTGTGGGCAATGTGGCGACAGGCAGAGCGGGCTTGGGCTACTTCCCAAAGACCCTGGTCAGCCAGGCCCGCGGCAAGGAAATACACCATCTACTCCAGGAAGAGGTCCGAGCAGGCGTGGAGGAAGAGCGAGTGAGCAGGGCGATGGGACTCCGGCAGCAGGGAGCGTGGACCAGGTGGGAGAGTACACTGCAGCGCAGGATTACCTGGGCAAACATCTTGCAGGCAGATTTCCATCGGGTCCGTTTCCTGGTACAAGCTGTCTACGATGCCCTGCCAAGCCCAGCGAACCTCCATGTCTGGGGGAAGAGCGAGACACCTTCTTGCCTTCTTTGCTCTGAAAGAGGCTCTTTAGAACATCTCCTCAGCAGCTGCCCAAAGGCTCTGGCTGATGGTCGCTATCCTTGGCGCCATGACCAGGTGCTAAAGGCAATTGCTGAGAGCTTAGACTCAGCCATCAGCACCAGCAAGTACCATCATGTTTCAAAGAAGGCAATCTCCTTCATCAAAGCTGGAGAGACGCCCCGGGCACGCCCTCAATTAACGACAGGCCTCCTCACCAGAGCCTCGGACTGGCAGCTGCAGGTCGATCTGGGAAAACAGCTGAGGTTCCCTCAGCACATTGCAACAACAAGTCTCCGACCAGACATGATAGTTACCTTCAAGGTTTCAAAACAACTGATCATGCTGGAACTTACTGTGCCCTGGGAAGAGCGTATTGAGGAAGCCAATGAGAGGAAACGTGCCAAGTACCAGGAACTGGTGGAGGAGTGCAGGGAGAGAGGCTGTAGGACCTTCTATGAGCCTATAGAAGTTGGCTGTAGAGGCTTTGCAGGACGTTCACTTTGCAAAGTCCTCAGTCGTTTGGATGTTACGGGGTGGCCAAGAAGAGGGCTATTCAATCCGTGAGCGAAGCCGCAGAGAAGGCCACAAGGTGGCTTTGGATTAAGAGGGCTGATCCATGGACTGCTACTGGGACGTAAGTCGGGGCTTGATCAACCCCAGCTGGGTCACCTCGGCAAGGGTGTATGATGTTGCGAGACCCGAAACACGCAATGGTCCCAGGATACATCACTGAGGATGCGTTCCAGTGCATCCATGGGATGTTTCTTGCATAGATAATAAAATGTTTGTTTTTTTATTCTAATATGCTGATTTGGTGTCAGTGTGTTTTCAACATAATAATAATAATCAGAAATGTTACTTGAGCTGCAAATCAGCATATTATTATGATTTCTGAAGATCATGTGACACTGAAGACTGGAGTAAAGATGCTGAAAATACAGATTTCATCACATAAATTAATTACATTTTACTATACATTCACATAGAACATAGTTATTTGACATTGCAATTTTTTCACAATATTACTGTTTTTACTGTATTCTTTACGTTAAATATATACAGCGTTCGTGAGCAGAAGAGACTTCTTTCAAAAACAATAAAACAATCTTAATGATTACTAATTTTGGACTGGTATATTTTTGAAGAATTAGCATCATTAGCTAAATTAAGAAAATAAACTTTATTCAGTGTCATGCCAATGTATTTCATTTAATTGGTAAGTAGCATGTAATATGATAAATAATGTAGTCATGTTTAAGGGTCCTGATTGGCCCATTGGGTTATATTTTGTTATAATTACAATGAAAATTATTTACTTTTAAATATTTGCTTCCAAATGAACCCGCCTTCAATCAAAATCGGTCCTTGAATCCATTCTGCAACAAATAAAATATATCCACGGTTTGAAAACATGATTTATATATATAATATATATAAAACCACGATAAGAGCTTGTGAAAACTGTCCTTGAGTTCATCATCTGCATGTGTTTGTTCAGAGGCTTTGATTTTCGCCTAAATTATGTAAAACATTTCGATATTATTCAGTATTTGTTTTAATTAAAAAAAATTGATATTACTGATCTTGCAAAGGAATCTACTGTATGTGGGCTCTTCTGACCCTTGAACATCTCTTCTTGTCTTTCAGACTAAAAGAAACATGTTGCAGCCTAGAGGATGTTTATATTAGAGCAACGAAAGCAATGATTTGAGACACTATATTTGCTGCAAGAGCACGGTGGAAACCTGGTTAGAAGACACCGCAGTGAAAGTGGCCTGGGAGGATGAACTGGGAGCTGAGCTCTCAGACGAAACATGGGATAGGTGTTTGACAGCAGTACGGTCCTGTTCAGTTAACAGCAGACATCAGTTGATACAATTCAAGGTCATTCATCGTTTGCATTATACCAAGACCAAACTGCACAACATTTTCTCTTCTGTTTCACCATTCTGTGATAAGTGCAAGGTCACTGAGGATACAACTGCTCATGCTTTTTGGTATTGCCCTTCACTGTCGGGATTTTGGGCTAGCATATTTGATTGGTACTCTAGGCCTATAACAAACCTCTTCTACTGGACGTTGAACTTGCCATTTTCGGCTTTTCACAACACACTTCTACCCTTTCAAAAGCTTTACAACAGGCCCTCACCCTGGGTATGATCATGGCCAAAATACTTATATTAAAGAACTGGAAGTCATCTTCACCTCCCTCTTTTCGACTTTGGACTATGGACATGATTTCTGCCATACAAATGGAAAGACTCCGATTTCTAAGGTCTAACGCCATTGAAAAGTTCTCTGCTGTCTGGGGATCATTTCTCTGACATTTAGACAAACAAGCAGCCAAACCAATGTCTAATGTTTCCCACAAAGGTTGAGTTATGCATTACCTTTGGGCATTTCTAGTGATCTGTTTTGCAGCTCTTTACTATGGTTTCCTCACTTACTGAACCTGTATTTTTTGTATCTTTGGAATGTGTTGTTTTTTTTTTTGCTTGTTTTTTGAATGCTTGTGAAGTCTGAGACAATGTTGTTTGTTCTGTGTTTACTCTGAGAAATCCTTAAAATAAAATATCTAAAAAAACAAACAAAAACAAAAACAAAAAGAAGACAGCAGTGGAGGAGCTTCAAATGAACAATATCTACTAGTGTTTGAGCAAGTGGATTCATGTTGGAAAAATAAAGTCACAACTGTAAAATCTTTAATGTGCTCTACATGTCTGCAAATGTTAGGATTAGTAGAATAAATGTGTGTTTTTTTGTTGTATTTTGCAGTTGATCACAAAATGCATTTCATATTTTGGTTATGTGTGGTAAAGACAGATTGTTTAAAATGTGCAAAATTCAAAATAATTAAAACAAAGAGAACTTTAGTATTTTTAGAACTACTAAAAAAGTAATAAACAAGTACATAATTAAAAATAATAATAGTTTTAATAATCTAGTTGTTGATTGTTGTTCATGCATGAATTAAATGCATAGTTGATGAAATGTGTATATACATTGTATATAAATGGAGAAAATGCACTTTATTTACAGTATATGCTGTCAGTAGGAGACAGACTCTAGCTTTTGAATGGGTTTCATTTTAAGCATCAGCTGTTCATACTTGTAGGCTACATGCATACATTTGAATATGAATGAACTGCTTGCTCAATATCGATCTGATCTGTAATGTGTGAGCTTGTATCATCGGACGCTCTTTGTAAACGCATACCTGATGCCAGCACAACAGCGCTGTGTTTCACACGTTTGATGCGTTAATGAAAAATCACAAATTCTGCTGTTAAACGTATGAAATTAACCTATGAAAACATGTGGATGTGATAAATATGTAAATATTCTTCCATTATTAAAAAATAGCAGCCTAAACCACATAGGATGGCATAAAAACAAGCACCAAGAAGTGTCAGACTGTGTCTCATTCATCCCTTAACAAAACAATCGGATTGCATTAAAGTCAGCACTTTTGCCTTAACTATATGATGGCGGTTGTTTGCACATGATGTACGTTTTAAAATCATAATCATTTTACTTATTTAATTCATGCATTTTTTTATGAAGTTAAAACATACACATTGAGATACATTTATTTTTCTTTCTCTCCAGTAATTCACACTGTTACATCACATGATTGATACTGTCTTGCATGGGAAATATATTTCGGTTCTGCTGTTATTTTTATGCAAATATTATATACAGTGTGTACAAAATGTGTACAAATTAAGGAGTCCTTCATGTATCTTCTTAAAATGTTTATGCAGCAAATAAGTAGCACTCACACACAGTACAGTATACTTTGAATTTAATTTTGGACACAAACAGCCTATTTATGTCATTTTTATTTTGGTATTTTTTTAATCTGTAGTAATATTAGCAATGTTTGTGTGTAGAGTTACGTATGATCCAGATGTGAACTTTAATGATATTTAAATAACTTTTATCAAGTATATGTTTGTCTTAAGTGTCAATTTTCCGAAATGGGACTTATACATCATCTTAAAGTTGAATAACTCTTTCCATTGATGTATGGTTTGTTATGATAGGACAATATTTGGCTGAGATACAACTATTTGAAAATTTTGAATCTGTGGGTGCAAAAATAAAATCTAAATATTGATAAAATCATCAAAAATGAAGTTTTGATATATTCATGGTAATACATTTACAAAATATCTTCATGGAACATGATCTTAATATCCTAATGATTTTTGGCATAAAAGAAAAATTTATAATTTTGACTCATACAATGTATTTTCAGCTATTGCTACAAATAAACTCCAGCAACGTGCTCCAGGGTCACATATGGACCTTTTAGATACTAATATAACACTTCAGGTATAGTAGAATTTTCTTCAGCGTTAACATTTATTTAATATATAAGTCATATATAAAGGTCTATTGGACACAACTGTGCAAATACCCTTTAGTGGCTGTTCATCTATACAACAGTTCAATCACCTTGACTAGTCTAATGTTCGTCGGGAACAAATGCAATAGTGTGCACTCTTTCCTCTGGCTCTTTTGACCTGGAATGACCTGCGTCCGCTGTCTGGAGGCTTGACCATCTGCTGGAAATTAACCGTGAAGCCGCTGTCTCTGCATGTAATGGCCTCTCAATAGCAATTGCACACCACAAACCAGCCAGAGATCACCGATAGAGGTGCATTAGATGATGTAACACTATTCCTCTCTGTCTCACACTCTCTTTTTGTGCTCACACATAGATAAAGTCCAGAGCTGAGAACTAACTATTAGCATTTCCATTCAGCCCAGAAGGTATGACCATGATTCTGTAGTTTTGTATTTAACCAGCAGGGGCCAAACACGTTAGAAGACACAATCACGATTTGTCTTCCAATTTGCCCAGGTTCATTAAAATGCTGGGCCGGTTGTTGAAGTGAAGTGAGTGGTCATCTAGTAATGTCTCAACAGAAGGATACAATCTGCTCTGATTGAGTGAAGTGCAGTGAAACTACAGTCATTTCTGCTGCCTGTAATCACAGCATGTTTGACCTCATCTGTTGTTCCACAACATGACTAAATGTAGAGCCGGAGGCCAATTCTGATTAAACATCGTTTGTGAAGATTACAATAATCGGAGCTGTTCTTTATCATTTCTAAAGCACAGGCGGAAACGATGAGTACAACATCATTTACCCATTTTCCATAAATAACCTTGACAAGTAATATGTTCTTTTCCAAAGCTGCAGGATTAAAGTGTTAACAAAACAAAAAAAACTTTTTTGTACAGAGTAAACATGACATAACATGCAAAATCAGTAATACGCATTCATGCTTTTGTTTACTGTCGTTTATTAAGTTGTAGTTCTTGTATGAAAAAGCTGCATAAAGATTCGTTTTGAGTAACAAGTCGTATTTGCTTAAATAACAACAGGATTCTTCTCCTGCGTCACTCGCTGCCGTGGTGTCATAATGACCTCTCAAAACCCTTTTATCTCAGCCTTTTAACTCCCTACTCTCTCTATTCTCTCTCCTCAAGGACCATCTGAACATCTGGTCATAACAGAGACAGTGACTCAGCACGCGTTTAAAAGCATTTCTAACATCGTGCTACAGCGACACATAATCTCTACGATAACGAGTCCAAGTTCATGCTATCCTCCCGGCACTGGAACATTTAAAGACAAAGTTCATCCAAATATTAAATGTGCTGTTAATATACTCACTTTCAGGCCATTCAAGTCTAGTAGAACGGTAACAAATAATTCTAGCTGAAATTGTAATCCTTGATGATTCTGAGTCATATAATGCAAATCAATGGCTACCATCAAAAAGTCACAAATAAGCATATACCGGCAACACTAATTAATACAAGTGGCTCCTGATGATATATTGAGGTTTCATGAAGGAAAATGATCAGTCTGTGTAAGAAACTGAAAATGATTTATAACATACAGTAATTACCTGTAATTCAGAGCCTCAGGCAAACGGCCCGGAGTGATGTCCGGTTCACAAACGAATCATTCATTAATAATTTCTCAGAATCAGACTGAAGCGTCTGAAACAGTTTGCGGCTCGATCAGAAACAGATCGAATGAGCTGAAATACCTCCGTATCTGATTCTACGATGAATGAATCACGCAGTGCTCCGGTTCCTCCAGCAGTCACTGAACTGAAGAAACCATTCGACTCGGAGCCGCTGATATGTGCGTCTAACATTAAATCAAACTCTTGAATGAAGTGGCCACATCAAATCAAATCAATCAAAACACTTTTATTGTCACATCACCACAGCACACAATGCCTTGGTGAGTGAAATTCTTACGAGCGTGCTCAACAAGGTCTCCTTCCTTGATGCTCCAATTTCCCCCAGTGGCCTCTTTGGACCTGCGGTGGAAGGATTCGCTGAGCGCTTCACAGAAGCACAGAAGGCGTCACAGGCTATGCGACACTTCCTGCCCAAGCGCTCCCGCCCAGCACTCTCAGAGTCGCCCCGGGACATGCGCCGCGCACTCAGCGCCCCGCTCCCCCACCCCTGCCGTTTTCCGCCCCTCAGCCTGCTAGGACACAGCAGCCGCGAGGGCATTCACGCTCAGCCAGACTCCACCCCCCCCCCGAAGCGCCAGGGCCCCCGACTCAAGATAGCGTTGGACCCTGCACCCCCGGCGTCCTCCTGATCTGCAGGACAGGAAGAGGAGAGGGTCGAGTCCCGCCACGGCCGACCGCCCACCAAAGGGCCTCTCATGAGAAACCTCTTGGCACCCCGTTCTTTTCCGGGTGCAGAGGGAATTGTGTCTGTTGCTACAGGGTCCGTACAAGCGACCATGCAACTGTCCGCTGTGATAGTGGAAAAAATAAAAACACAAACATTCTCAAAAGGAGAGCTATTTTCCTCTTCCGTCCCTCACGAGTGGCCTGCCTCCGTGCAGCCCGCCACTCGAGTTTATCCAACCCCTTGCCACGCGGCCGAGGCCTGGCAGGCCATCCCGGAGTGTCAGAGTGGGTTATGGGGATAATAAACGAGGTTATTCACTCCAATTCGCTCGAAGACCCTCGCGCTTTCAGCGGCGTGGTCTCCACCTCGGTGCAGGGCGAGAACGCTCGCGTTCTGCGCTCAGAGTGATGACCTGCTGGAAAAAGGAGCCATAGAAATGGTTCCTCCAGCTTTGAGCGAGTCAGGCTTTTACAGCCGTTACTTCCTCGTCCCCAAAAAGGATGGCGGCCTCCGCCCATCCTCGATCTCAGACACCTGAATCACGCCCTCATGAGACGGCTGTTCAGGATGATCACGCTGAAGCAGATCCTCTCGCAGATTCGCACAGAGGACTGGTTCTTTTCTCTGAACCTGAAAGACGCATACTTTCACATCCAGATAGCCCCCCATCACAGACGATTCTTTAGATTCGCCTTCGAGGGAGTGGCTTACCAGTACACACGGTCCTAACCTTTGGCTGTCTCTGGCCCCCCGTACTTTTACGAAGTGCAAGGACGCGGCTGTTTCCCCTCTGAGACAGATGGGAATCCGCATTATCAACTACCTCGACGACTGGCTCATTCTGGCCCAGTCAGAGGTGGAACTACTTTCACACAGAACCCTCATCCTCAGCCACTTAGAGCGCTGGGGCTCAGGGTCAATTTCGCCAAAAGTGCACTGTCTCCCAGCCAACGAATATCGTTCCTGGGTACAGTTCTGGACTCAGCTCACATGAGGGCGGAATAGCACCAGAACGCGCTCTGGCCATTCAGAAACTCGCGGCCACCTTCAAGAGCGACACCGCTCGCCCACTCAAAGTGTTTCAGAGAATGCTGGGCCTTATGGCCGCAGCATCGCCAGTGTTACAGCTGCCTGCTCCGCATGCGCCCCCTTCAACGCTGGTTGAAACCACGGGTTCCACACAACGCATGGCGTCACGGACGCTTGCATATCAGGGGTGAATCAGGCCTGTGTAACAGCCCTGACCCCCTGGAAGAACCCACGGTGGATGGAGAAGGGCGTGGGCCATGGGGTTGGTCCACACCAGGAAAGTTGTCACGACAGACGCCTCCAACACAGGTTGGGGGGCGCTGTGCAAAGGCAAACCGACCTTCGGCCATTGGTCGAAGACGGAGAGCGGCTTCCACATCGACTGCTTGGAAATGCTAGCAGTTTGTCGAGCCTAACAGTTTTTCCTGCCGGACATAATAGGACGCCATGTGCTGACGTTCAGACAACATGTCCGTGGTGTCCTATATAAATCACCAGGGAGGTGTCTCCTCGAAGCGCCTCTTTATTCTGGCAGAGCGCTTCTCTGGAATGGGCTCAGCTCAACCTGCGCTCGCTGAGGGCAGCACACACCTGCCGGGCAGACTGAACCAAGGAGCGGATATGTTATCTCGGAGCAATGTCCCCTCAGAGGAGTGGATGCTCCATCCGCAGGTCGTTCAGAAGATCTGGAAGACCTTTGGCAAGGCAGAAGTAGACCTTTTCGCCTCCAAAGACAACTGTCACTGCCCAACTTATTATTCGAAGGACAGGGACGCGTTGGCCCACGACTGGCCCAACCTTATGCATTCCCCCCGATCGCCCTGCTTCCACAGGTTGTCAGGCGTATCAGGGAACAGGTCACAAGGTTCTATTGGTGGCCCCCTTGTGGAGGAACCCAACCGTGGTTGTCAGAGCTGACTCAGCTACTGACAGCAGCCCCCTGGCCCGTGCCCCTGAGACGGGATCTCCTCTCTCAGGCGAATGGAACAATATGGCACCCTCGACCCGAGCTGTGGGCTCTCTACCTTTGGCCGCTCAACGGGAGCCTACTGGCCTCCCAGAGCGAGTGTTAAACACCATTTCTGAGGCTAGAGTCCCGTCTACGAGACGCCTCTACGCCCTTAAGTGGTCTGTTTTCTCCACTTGGTGCCTCAACCGTGGTGAAAACCCCTTTACCTCTGAGTTAGCGGTGGTTCTGTCCTTTCTGCAGGAACTGATAGATAAAGAACATTCTCACTCTACACACTCAAGGTGTTCGTAGCAGCTATAGCGGCCTTTCATGCCCCTATAGCGGGCCAGTCGGTAGGCAGAGACAACTCAGTTGTCCGTTTTCCTGAAGGGAGCCAGGAGGTTGAATCCACCTCGGCCCCTTACTGTCCCTACATGGGATCTGCCCACTGTACTGAGGGCCTTGAAAGGCCCTCCCTTTGAGCCGCTACAGTCTACGAACCTCCGGTCACTTTCGCTGAAAACTGCTCTGCTACTAGCACTAGCGTCGGTTAAGCGAGTTGGAGACCTGCAGGGCGCTCTCTATTAGCCCTGCCTGCCTGGAATTCGGGCCTAACGACTCCAGGGTCATCCTGAAACCAAGGCATGGTTACGTACCTAAGGTACTTTCAACCCCGTTCAGAGCTCAGTCATCTCACGCTCTCCGCGCTTCCTCCGTCTGAGGAGGACCGGGAGTTGTCCTTTGTTATGCCCTGTCAGAGCTCTGAGAATCTACTTTGAGCGTTCCGCCCCTTTAGGCATACGGAACAGCTCTTTGTTAGCTTCGGTAACCGTACCAAAGGGCATCCGGTCACGAAGCAGAGACTCTCTAAGTGGATAGTGGATGCTGTCATGCTGGCATACTCTTCTTTGGGCCTGCAATGCCCCATTGGAGTACGAGCCCATTCGACTAGAGGCATCGCCTCGTCATGGGCGTGGTCTAGCGGTGTATCCATTACAGAGATTTTGTACGGCGGCTGGCTGGGCCACTCCGTCCACATTTGCTAGGTTTATAACCTGGACTTACCGCCTTACAGGCCAGAGTCCTCTCTGCTTAGATGAGCTTGTACACATACGCTGTGGGAACAATCCTGTCAGAGATTTCTTGACCGCAATGCGCTCAGGCTCTCTGATTGGCACCCTGCATACTCCGGTTAACTGAGTATACAGGAGTTATATGGAACGATTATCCAGGCCGAGCATGACCTCTATGAGTTTAGCTCGCTTTAGCCTGAAGTATACTACTTACTTCCCTATGGGCATTTATGGAGGTATATACAGTCGTTCATCTACCCTAGCACGGCGTGATTAAATTCAGTTCCCATATGCGTCTTTACAAGACGCAGTACGAGTGGAGTATCGATAGGGAACGTACTCGTTACTATCGTAACCTCGGTTCCCTGAGATACGGAACGAGTACTGCGTAACTTGCCGTGCCAGGGTAGCTGCACTACTCAGTCGTCGCTTCAGTCGAATAAACCTGAGGATCCTATGGCGAAATGACCGCTTATATAGCCAGTTTTCCTCCCCCCCATTTCGGCGGGAAACAGGCGGGTATCTTGCCATAGGTTCGTGCAGCTCCGCTGCGACCCATTGGTTCGTTTTTCTACCACTGCACGAACCAATAGTCGAGCAGTTTCACTGCGTGATTGAATAAACTTAAATATTCAGGAGAAAAAAGGCATTTTTCCCATATGCGTCTTTACAAGACGCAGTACTCGTTCCCTATCTCAGGGAACCGAGGTTACGATAGTAACCGAGTTACAGTTTCTCATCGTTTATGTAAAAAGTTGAGCTAATGAAGACTCGTTTATTCACTTTACATGCTTGAGACATGTAAAACATAAATGTCACATTATTACCGAGTGCTTTGATAATATAATTGTGCATATGTGACTTCAATGTGTGATTTTGTAAAATAACTGGTGTATTGATTGTTTGAGCCAATTTATTGAAACAAGCTAAAATAAAACAGTTGACGGAAATAATCTGACTAATGGGATTTCCCTGTTCACCGAGGTTTTGGATTACAGGTAATAATCTTGTAAATAATGTAGTTTTCTTGCACAGACCAATCGTTTCACCTCATAAGACCTCAAAATATAGTCACGAGCCACAGGTATTAAATATGTCTTAACTGTATATGTATTTTTGTAGTTTTTGTTTTTTACTTTCATATGTCGGTAGCCACTGACCTGCATTTTATGAATCACTAAGAACCACATCGTTTTTTTTTTACTTCTACTGAAAAGTTTCCTTACGAAAATGAATCATGGATTTATTTTACTAGAAGTTTAGAAACCCTGGTTTACAAAGTCACTTTCAACCCAAGCAGTGTCCGTTCAGCACGTGTCCAATTCGAATACGAGGGAAGTCTGTATGGACACTTGTTTACCTTCATGCAAAGCTCCCGCTCCAACTTATTTCTAAAGTAAGTTCTGCTTCCGGTTATAGTTACCTGTACAAAAACAGTAAGTTAATGCACCTTTATATTGCATGCTGGTGCTTTTATATCACATTATTTTATTAGCATAATCATTAATGATTATGTACTGTATCAGAAGTTTTGCACATTGACAAAAAATAGACAATGCTGGATTATTGATAGTCTCATTTTCTCAAAAGTTGTGCATCGTTGCTTATTTAATATAAATGTCATAAATTCCATATCTACAGTACGGTATCTAAATACAGACAGTGAATGCTGGCATAAAATCACAAGCTTGCCTTCAAAGAGAAAAACTGTTTGAAACGGATCCAAAAAAGCTTTTCATGACTGGACAATGAACATCCTGAGAAGCTGAGAAGCTCCCAAACATCTTCTTTTGATTCAGGCCAAAACATACTAGTGTTCTTCTTATCTGCTGCGAAATGCTGCTCTTTAATTGTCAGAAGGCATGGTGTGGAGCAAAACATACTAGCTCACCATATACAAACAAGTCCTCTTTTGCTTCTCTCAGACACAGTGGGATGTGGATCACGTTCATCTTCTCTATCTGCTGTTTAAATTTTCCGACAAATCTAATATTTTAAGAGTGTTGGTTACATTCAACAGCACAAAACAAGGACAGAACTCAATCAAAAACAGTCGTTAAGTTACCCATAGGGCTGTTTTTCCAGACGTAGAACCATACAAAACCCTCAATACAATTAAACCAAATAAACATTTCCCAGAAGGCCGTTGTGATGTATTTCCACATGGTGTGGCGCTGAATCACCAATGAGTAATGTATAGAGTAGAAAGAGAGGTCAGAGTCAGTTTACTGGACAATATGTTAAGGTATGTTCCTTGGTTGTTTTTCCACGAATCAAAATGTATAGAAGGAAAGTGTGCTCAGACAAAGCACACATTATTAATATACATATACAAACAAATTGTGAATAAAAAAGGAAGCAATAATTTAAAAATCTCATAAACTTATATTTTTTCAATAGAATATAGATAACTCTTTTGCATTTTGAAATGTTCTCATATTGGATTTCAGACACAGTGGGACAGGGGATGTGTACATATAATGATCAAGCTTTGTTATGCTATTTTAGCAAGCTTTCCCCCCCCCAAGTCCAAGTTTATTAAGCAAAGAGTTTGAAGTTATATCTTTGCATAATATCATCCAAAGCAGACGGTGTGTATAAGGGTCAAGCCGGAAAAGTTCCATGCAAGGATTAAAGTTAAATTTTCCAAAAGACAAATCTAATATTCAAAAAAGAAGTAATCAGGCGTTTTCTCTGGGAGAAAACTGTGGAAAAGTGGAAAAGGGCTAATAAGTTCTTTTTGGAAAAATAAAGAGGACAAGGACAACCCAAGGGAACCTGGGTTTACAGTGCGTGGGGCAAAACTCTGAACATCAATAGCACAAAACAAGCCATCGTGTCTGAACTCAATCAAAAACATTGAGTTGAATCAGATCTTTCACCCATAGAAAACATTTTTAAAGAGGAGGGATGCGACAAAGAAGACCAAGAATGTGACACATGGGCCAACATTCCATTCACGAAGTAAAGTAATTGTTTTCTTAAGTAAATTTTTCACGCTGGAGTAGTTTTATTGGTAACTTTTACTTTTACTTCACTACATTTGGTACTTTTTACTTCACTACTTTTCATAAAACATATTTACTCAAATTAAGAGCCATACAAAACCCTCAATACAATTAAACCAAATAAACATTCACCCTACACCAGAATGCAGCCTTCAGCAGCTTGTGTTGCTGTTCTTGTCGTTGAACTAAATCAACTGATGTATCTAGCCACGGCTGATGTCAAAATAACAAACTCAAGCTCTTGATTCCCCGCTGCTGTCTGTTTTTATTAAAATACTACACATTTGCTTACGTGTTTATCAACAGTATATTTTTTATATTGAGAACGAGTAGTTAGACGATGCTCCTCATGAGAATCAAAAACAGATGAGACAAATATTTTTATTAACTAGATAGATTAATGAGTAATGTATAGAGTAGAAAGAGATGCCCTCTGGGGGACAGTACACACCACAGACAAGGTTTGAGAAGAAAAAAAATCATTAGAAAATATAATATTTTTCCGTTCTTCCTAACTTCAGCCTTATTCCTATTTCATATATAAGATTATCCACTGGTGAAAATTTAGAGCTGACAAACATGAACATTACTACATCACTCTCTCTAGTCCATTTCAACAACAAAATATATATGCCTATATAGACAGTATTTCAGTAGGATTATAAAAAGGCTAATATAAAATTAAATAAAGTATCATATGAAAATAAATCTATCAGTAGTTTTTTCTTGTACATACAAAATCTAGTTGTTTCAGTACTTTTACTTTTAAGTAATATTTTATTATACAGTACTTTTACTCATAATTCAAGCAACATTCCATACAACATAAAATTTGGCCAAAATAAAAAGAAGAGGGTATAGAAGGAAAGTGTGAAATTTAAAATCAAAAAAAATACATCAGACAAAGCACTAAAAATATGCATTATTAATATACTTACATTTCATTCATTAATGAAAAATGAAAAATAACAAAGATATGTAGCTGTTTGAAATAGGTCATTAGGTCACTGAGTTCCAGTTTATGTCCGGATGCAACATCTGATCAGACGGCAAAACAGCTCATTGGTGTTTGGAAAAGAGCCATAAAATCAGTTGAGAAAACCCAGCAGCCACCACAAACAGAGAGCAATGTTGCATCATAATGAAAATATAATTTAACTGACTCAATCTTGACTACATGGGAGGTTGAGACGTTTTGTTGAGCACTAGATTAATATGACAATTGCATAAACAAAAGCTGGTGAAATGAAAGGACTGACATGAGAGAAAGAGGCTCGGGTTCAATCGGGGGAGGGAGGCTGCGAGCGTTTGATGCAGGCCAGCCACAAGAAGAAGGAATGTGTCTGCCGGAGAATGAGAGAAAACGAGGGAAACGCAGAGGAGGAGACCGGGTGGAAAGTGGGAGGGAGTTGAGAAGCGTGTGTGTAAAGCGTGCATGTGTGTGTGGCATGGCTGTTGAATGAGTGGGCCTTGTGTAGCTGCTTCTCTGCTCCAGAGCCTCATGTCAGAGCAGTGTGTCTGTGAGTGTGTTTGCACGTGTTTGCTGGAGACAGATCACCGGCCACTGCAACTAACCACCAGAGAAACTGCACACTGTTGGTATTTCTCAAACTCAGCACAAGACACCTTTGTACTGAGTTTTCTCCTGTGCGATGAGAGGAATGACAGTGTGGAGAGCTCTTCGCTTTCTCTCTCAGAGTTTGATTCTGGTGGTCCTCCTGAGCCCTCAGCAGGGAAATGCCCACCCACAGTGCCTGGACTACAAGCCTCCGTTCCAGCCTCCGGAGCCCCTGCTCTTCTGCAAGGAGTACGCCAAATTCGGATGCTGTGACTTGGACAGGGATAACCAAATATCCCAGCGCTTCTATCAGATCATGGACTACTTCGATCATACTGGATTCATGGCCTGTGGGAAGTACATCCGCAGCATTCTTTGCCAGGTGAGTCTCAGGTCAGGCTGATTGTTTTCTTTGCCGTTTTAAAAAATTATCTGTAGAAATGCACATAGAAGAATCTAAATACATGTTAAGTGAAATTAATTTTGTAGGAATAGTTCACCTTAAAAGTGTATATCTGTCTCAGTTCTCGCTGCTTGTGTTCTTTTTTATTTGTATGTGGATGTGTCTTAAGTTGTTGTTCCCTGTCTTGTGTTGTACAATATGCAAGGTTACCCAAGAAAGAAAATGTTGTCATAATTTACTCATTCTTTATATTTTGAAGAACGTTGGCAACCAAAGAGTTGCCGGTAGCCATTGACTTCTATAGTATGAAAATGAAAAATATTATGGAATTCAATAACTACCGTCAGCTCTTTGGTTTCTAGCATTCTTCAAAACATAATATTTTGTTCTCAACAGAAGAGAGACACTCATACAGGTTTGGAACAACTTGAGTTTGCGTGAGTAAATTATGATAGTTTTCATTTTGGGTTGAACTGTCCCTTTAATTTTAATTCAAGAAATTATCTATAGAAATGTATATATATATACAAATTTAAACAGCTGGACAAGGTAATTAAATAAATTACACAAAATATGAATAATTAAATATGAGTAAATATTTTATATTTTTATTAACTGTATTATTTATTCAGTTGTGTTAATAAATGATGCAGACTGTGTCTCATTCATCAGTGTTTATACAGAGGAGGTTACATCACTGCACAAGTTACATCACTTTTGTTTTGGCTATGCTTTTAGAAGGCTGGATGACTTCTGAATTTGTAATGAGCTATTTTAATGAGTCATTTTAAATGTAAGATATTACTAGTTATGGTCATTTTGTATGAATTTTACTCTTCAGTCCTAAACCCACAAATTTTCAACTTAAGTCAACATAAACAATATATATATATATATATATATTAAGGCTGTCAATCGATTTAAATATTTAATTGCGATTAATCGCATGATTGTCATGAGTTAACTTGCGATTAATTGCAATTAATCGCACAATCAATTTTTTCTAATTGTACCTTAAATTAATACTTTTCAAGTTTTTAATACTCTAATCAACATGGGCATGGACAAATATGGATGCGTTATGCAAATGTATGTTTATTATTATTGAAACTGTTGTCAACATAGAGCATGAAGACTGGACATGTTTCAAAGGTCATAGATGTTTTTCAAATAACTTGTTCATGTCTATTAGGCACATGGAAAATAAATACCAGGTTCCTATTACTTCTCTTTCTTTGCACTGAGCAATTTACTGACACAAACCTGTTTACATTATTTACAGGACAGGGCAGCTCACTTCTTCTGAACATGCAAAATGTACATAGCCTATATTATTTATTATTGCATTTGTTTGCCTCTCTGTGCACACATACTGTATTTTTATGCAGCTAAATTCTCAATAAAATTGTTTTCATTGCTATATTTTACTGCTTCGGTTGTCAGACAATGGGATGAATATGAAATAGTGACTGAACCAGAACGATTAAGACTACATAACCAGCTCTCGCTTCCAAGATATTAATCTACACATAAATCCTGATAACCGAGCCGTCGTCTGATGAAATCAAATACACATTCGATAATGACAATAGCTGTGCTGTGATTTTGATAATATCTGTGTTTAACTGAGAGTGCTGCTCCTCTGCCATGTGCTGAACCGAGCTCAGATAGAGAGAGAGAGAGAGAGAGAGAGAGAGAGAGAGAGAGAGAGAGAGAGAGAGAGAGAGAGAGAGAGAGAGAGAGAGAGAGAGAGAGAGAGAGAGAGAGAGAGAGAGAGAGGTGTGCATGCTGGGACAGCAAGACCTCGTGCGGCAGTACCGGAAATTCTCAGAAACTAAATAAGGTTTGGGTGCTTTTTTGAAGGGAAGAAGTTGCTAAAGGGGTCTGCAATGTTGCTAAGTTGGCAACACTGTGTATCTCCATTTCTAAAACTATGGGCTGTGTCAAACATAAATAGGTTATGCTTTAACGCGTTATTAACGTGTTAACTTTGAAAGCACTAACATATATACCGTATGTATATTATATAATATAAATATATACATATATATATATATATATATATAATTATAAACGCAACACTTTTGTTTTTGCCCCATTTTTCATGAGTGGACTCAAAGATCTAAGACTTTTTCTATGTACACAAAAGGCCTATTTCTCTCCAATATTGTTCACAAATCTGTCTAAATCTGTGTTAGTGAACGAGATAATCCATCCACCTCACAGGTGTGACATATCAAGATGCTGAGTAGACAGCATGATTATTGCACAGGTGTGCCTTAGGCTGGCCAAAATAAAAGGCCACTCTAAAATGTGCAGTTTTACTGTATTGGGGGGGGGGGCTGACTGTTTCCGAAAAACAGTCAGCTTTTCTCACACATTGCAACACATCTAACATGACAGTGTCTCTGTGAATAAGGCAAGGATCAAATGACAGTGACAGTGACATGAAAGTGTCTCTGTGTATAAGACAAGGATCAAAGAGAAATGATGATTCAGTCAGTGTAGAAGAACTTGACTGGTCAGCAGAAAGCAGCTGAACACCTCTGGTGTGACTTTAAATGAGCCAAAAACTCATCACCAAACACCAATGACTTGTACATTCATTATATGGACAAAAGTACTGGCACCCCTTCGTTAGAAGAGAAAAAGGCACTTCCAAACTGTGGCAACAAATAAATTCATGTACTTAAAAACTGTATTTCCACCTCTGTTGCAACAGTTTTGACGTGTATGAAAGGACGGTACCCATATATACAAGTCATTGGTGTTTGGTGATGAGTTTTTGGCTCATTTAAAGTCACAACAGAGGTGTTCAGCTGCTTTCTGCAGACCAGTCAAGTTCTTCCACACTGACTGAATCATCATTTCTCTTTGATTCTTGCCTTATACACAGAGACACTGTCATGTTAGAATAGAAAAGGGTCGTGTCCAAACTGTTGCTATACAATTAGAAGCACACAATTCCCTAGAATATCATTATATGCTTAAATATTAAGATTTGTACTCATGGAAATGACTAAAGTAGTCAAACCTTTCTTCAGAAGGGGGTGACCCAATACTTTTGGCAATATAGTAATATATATATTATATATATATATAATATTTTGTGTATTGGAATAAACTGTTATGTAAAACGATAATTTCTTAGTCACCTACTTACATCATTGCAACTTCAAGGCTGCTGGGATTAAATTATATGAATTTACCATATGGTTTTGAGATTGCAGTGGGATTGCGGTTGGCAAAGTGAGCACCTGATTTATTTGACTGCTTAGCGGTGAAGCTGAGCTCAATGATTGTCTTTGTTGGAACATTTATCCCAGATACAGGGAGCTGCTTGTGTCCTCCAACCTGCAGAGAAGCAAAACACATGCTTCCTCTCTAACTAGGCAAATGTCAGGACAGCACAGTTACTGCAGAAAGAGAGAAAAAAGAGCAAGAGTAGAGGATAGACTACTAAATGTTCATAATACATTGGTCAAACTGCATTCCTAGAGTGCTGATATTATTTCAACAGCACCGGAGCTTTATGTCTGTGTTTATGCTTTCCAGACTTTCACCGGTAGAAGTCGACAAGTGGCTGTCTTTGCAAGTCACTGAATCATTCATTAATTCAGCATTTAATATGCTCATTTATTAATGATCGAAACAGGTCACAGTCTATAAGAAAGAGTCATTGAATTATTCACTCAACCAATTCACATGCAATTGTCCTGGATCGAAACAGGTGACCAGCTATATGAGAGTGATTGATTTGTTCACTCAGCCAATTTATTCAACAATTCAGATTATTTCAGGAACATACTTTAATATACTGTGCATTGCTT
Organism: Ptychobarbus kaznakovi; assembly: GCA_027422405.1. Lineage (NCBI taxonomy): Eukaryota > Metazoa > Chordata > Actinopteri > Cypriniformes > Cyprinidae > Ptychobarbus > Ptychobarbus kaznakovi. The sequence goes on along the minus strand of JAPDDN010000449.1, from coordinate 42,160 downwards.
GGAGACCAACAATATAGAAATACTGGAAATATCACGATAATGGTTCGTTTATTATGAGTGCCCACTGCAGTTGTCTCATCTGCCACTTTAAATGCATGGGCTCTTTGAAGTTGAGTGGATTCTGATTGGCTGTCAGGGTTTTTAATCGTTGATCAGCTGTAAAAAGAAAAAAGGGTGATTTTAATTATATTGTTTCTTCTATTGTTCAGTGATGTGGAGTTATTTATTATCATATAACTCAAATGAATATAAAAAATATATAGTTATTGTTATAGTTATTATCCTTAGAGGATCATCCATGGTTAAAACAGATGACTGTCATCATTCACTCAACTAATTCATTTTAAACCACTGATTTGTTCTGGATTGCAACAGGTGACTGTCTCATGAGTGAGTCATTGAATCATTCACTCTGGAAGTCAATTTGTGCAACAATTATGATTCATTCATGAATGTAATGCCACTGCTGTGTGTTGCTTGGAGAAGTTGGCTGAACAAAGATGGAAATATTGGAAATATCTTGAAAATCTTTCTCTAAAATGTAAGTTGTATAACATCAATATAATTCTTAGAATGGTCTAAATATCATTTTTTGTGATTCAGAGGCTGCAGAGCACTCTTGCTCATGTTATTGCATTAACAAATAGCTGAATCTAGCAAAATATTGAATATGTAGTTAGTAATCATATTTTTAGGTATGGTCACACCTTTGGATGCCCTCTTGTTTTTATTTTTATTTTTTATTTTTTTCTGTGGTTCTTGAGAACCAAAACCATATATGTAAGAAATGTTTGTTTCATGATGCATTTCCTATTAAAGGGGTTAAAATAATGACTCTTTCAACAAGGAAAAGCTGTAAACTCATAATTGCCTAATGAGTGTCGGGCACAGACATATAAGCTAATGAGCTTTCGGGCCCAGTAGAGTGGAGCAAATGTGTTGATGAGTGAAACCCTGCAGGGACCATCTGTTGAACAAAATCCATGAGGAGTTTGATAACAACAGAGATTGGGAGCTCCTACAGACTCTCGTAATTACAGAAGCATATAAACAAAATTAAACGAGCAACAAAAACCGAAGAACACAATGACTGCGCAAGAACTTGCAATAGGATCAGAAGGTATGGAGGACAAATCCATCTGAAGTGCATCTGAAGAAAAGAAAGCATGGGAATTGGTGCTTTTCCCAGCATTGTTCAAAAGAAGCAGACACTTGGCATTGTACTTAGAAGTGTTTACTATAATCTTGCATGTGAAACAGTAGTTTAAACATTCAATACAACTCCTCAACTCATCTTATATGAAATCCATAAAGCAAAATAAGAAAAATACGTCTTTTATTGGACATGTGAAGGGTAATATATATGACAGTTTATTTGTATTATTATTATTATTAAGCCTGAAAACTACAGTGGAATTATAGATTCAGAAGTTTCATTGACATAGACATTCAGCCCAACTCATATCTGCCCTTTCTGCAAGGATTTTCCTCAATGCTACAGGATATTACATAACCTTGTGTGTTGTTTAGGAAATGCTGGACTAATTTATACCACATAACCCCCCCCCCCCCCCCCCCATAGGTCTATATTTAGTTTGAATTGCAATCAAACATCATTAGAGATCATCATTCTTATAAGCAAGCATTTATATAATGCATCTCATAATCTTGTACTGCAGTTATATCTGATCAAACGAACATTATGCTTTGGCTTGGGTTGAACAAATAATGTTTGCTAGGATGGAACAACAGCTATGCTAAGTATATCTCTATTTGTTTCTCTGTTTCTCGATTAACATCCCATAATTACACAAGCTTCAGTCTGGATCCAACCCTTAAATGATCTGAGATGACCGAACACCTGAGAAGAGATGATGCCAACCCCTCGGAGAATATACAGAATTAACCAAACTTTGCCATAAGTTAAATATATTAAGTTTCTGCAATATATATAAATCTATTGTACAAACTTAATTTTCTGTAAAGCTATAAAAATAATCTTGAATTGAATTGATTTGAATCATTCTCCAATTCTAGCGTGTTAACATTGGCTTCCTGTAAAGTTTAGAATTGATTTTAAAAAGCTGTCTTTGTGTACAAGGCATTATCTGGCCTTGCACCTAAATACATCAGTGACCTTCTGACTCCTTACTCTCCTCAAAGAGCACTTAGGTCTAATAATCAGCTTCTCCTAACTGTCCCACGCTGTCGCTGTAAAACCAAGGGCGGTTGGGCTTTTTCAGCTGCAGGCCCTAAACTTCGGAATAGTTTGCCTGTAAATGTGAGACTTGCTCCTTCACTAGCTTTAAGTCTGTCCTCAAATCTTATTTGTTTTCTCAAGCTTTTGATTAATGTTAGTTATGTCTCTGATGTCAATTTGCTCTGATTCTATTTTATAAGTTTAACTTTCATATGTTGTATGTTTTCTTTTATGCTTTTTATATACTGTATTGTGTTACGAGCGAGTAAGCCCATCAATCCAAGCCACTTTCATGTCCATTATTTGTAGTAATCTTGGAAATCTCCCAGTCCCAAGCTGGCAGTATCATTGCCAAGGCTGGCTCGGTCCTCTGATGGGTGTGGTGTTGTGGTTAAGCCATAATGAGGGCTTGGTTAGTCCAAAATGTCCAAGAGTGACTGTATTTATAGCTCAAACGATCATCACCAGCTGCTGGATTGAATCCTGGGATCCCGGCTGTAGAGAAGACGTGCAGAATGCCACGTTTGCCAGAGAGACTCAGAAAGCCTTACACAGCAAACACGTTTCAGATGAATTGTTATTTGAGATTAACTGAAAGTTTATTGAAGATAGGAGCAAGTCATTGTCACACAAAAAATAAATCAACATTCAGAAGAATCCACATCAAAAAATAAATAAATACAAATCTTGAAAACCTTGTAAACCTGGCATAATATTTCTTTATATATATTTTTTTTAACTACTTGAATTAAAACCTATCATGCACAAAAATGCGGAACAAAAACATAAAACAGTAAATGCTGTCATATCAGATCATTTCAAAATGTATTTTAAAATAATTTTTGAAAGTAATAATTAAGATATGTACATTTGTATTCAGTGTGTAAGAAGAAATGGCATGTGGCATAAAAGTTTTTTTATTGACAATTGAACACTAAACATTGCAATTAACAAATAAAACATAAGTGCATTTCTAAGAATTTCAAACATTTTCAACGATTTTTCCTTTTTTTAATATAACTAACTGTCAGAAAATCTCTTTATAGTTATCGTCCTCAAACCTGTATTCATTTATTTATTTTATTCTTCTATGAAACACAAAATAAGATATTTAGAATAGTTGATAACCAAACCGTTTCCGTCCCCACTGACTTTCATAGTTTTTTAATTATCCTTATTAAATGTAGACATATTTACTCTTGTTTGGCAAATTTTCGCAGACGAAATGCCCCATTTCAATAGGAATCCATGCAATCGTGAATTTTGTTACAAGGTGAAAGATTTCCGCAAACGGGTTCCAACGGGTTCAAATTGCTCATGCAGATTTGCCACATTCACCGTGCTTAAGTAAGGGACAATGCTTGGCTAGCTGTGAATTAAACAATATTAATGCACGACATGGAGGCCAAGAACCACCCAATGCCATGCATTATCCCGCTTATACCTTTGTCATTTACCAGCATACAAGTTAAAGCTGTTAATGATGTTTGCAGTGCAATATTTAACCGGAAATGTAAATATGACTTTTTAGCTCTAGCATTCTGCCTGCTTCAAATCATGCTCAGAGATTAAATAGTGCAGTAAGATCACATTTATTTGAATGAAGTATGGTCTTTGAATTAATTATCGATCAATTGAGAGAGAGAGAGAAAGAGAGAGAGATAGAGAGAGAGACTTGATAAAAAGAGAGTTGTGTGTTACCTTGTCTGCGTATCTCGTTACAAACAATGAAGCTATGTTACTTCAAAAACAGTGATTTTATCACCTCGTTGCTGAGGAATATAATGTAGTAATCTAGTATCTTACATTTACATTTACAGTGCATCAGGCTAGTATCTAGGCTATTTTAGGCTATTTATTGATAAAAGTCACAGGTAGCATTGAGAGTGTGTGTGTGGTGTTGTGTGTGTGTGTGTGTGTGTGTGCTGTATGTGTTGTGTCGTGTGTGTGTGTGGATTTGTGGGCATCAATTAAAGCAGCTCATTAATATGGAACAGGGATTAAACTGACTTGGAACTACCTGTGCATTAAACAGCTATACTGCATACCTGCCAGCCAATCAGAATCCAGTATTCAGACAGACCATGGAATAATAAGTATATCACTACACTAATGACAGTAGGTAATGTGGCTTTAGCCAAACTAATGTGAGGCACTTTTAATGTGATCAAGTTAAATCTGAATCTTATCTTGAAGCAAGCCTGATCTGTCTGGGGAAGTCAGAAAGACTTCATATAACACTCTTCATATAACACAGTTAAATTAATGTCCATGCTTTGATTTCTTTGTTTCAGGAATGCTCTCCTTACGCAGCGCATCTGTACGATGCAGAAGATGCAAACACCCCGATGCGGGAGCTTCCCGGCCTCTGCGGAAACTACTGCGAGGATTTCTGGTTCCACTGCCGTTACACTCTCAGCCTTCTGATCAATCACAACGAAACGTATGCTATCGAAGAAGACCGGAGCAAGTTCTGCAAATATCTTGAACTGAAAGATCCTGAGTACTGCTACCCAAACGTCCTCTCCAACAACGAGCTCAACGCCAACCTGGGAGACGTGAAGGCGGATCCGCAGGGCTGCATTCAGTTGTGCCTGGAAGAAGTGGAGAATGGGCTTCGCAATCCGGTGGCGATGGTACACGCCAATGACGGCACGCACCGCTTCTTCGTGGCGGAGCAGCTGGGTTACGTGTGGACTTACCTGGCCAATGGTTCTCGGATCGACAGGCCCTTCCTGAACCTGACCAGGGCGGTTCTGACCTCACCTTGGGCCGGAGATGAGCGAGGCTTCCTCTGCATCGCCCTGCACCCTCGTTTCACAAAGGTGAAAAAGGCCTATGTGTACTACTCAGTGTCTGCAAAGAAGCAGGAGAAGATTCGCATCAGTGAGTTTCTCGTGTCTGATTCGGATATGAATATGCTGGATCACTCCTCAGAAAGGTGAGAGATAGACATCAGATATTCACGTCATGTTCCACTCAACTCAAATCTGCATATTTCATGGTTGAAAACAGCTGCACAGACCCCAAAAAAAAAATATATATACATACAGTGCTCAGCGTAAATGAGTACACCCCCTTTGAAAAGTAACATTTTAAACAATATCTCAATGAACACAAAAACCATTTCCAAAATGTTGACAAGACTAAGTTTAATATAACATCTGTTTAACTTATAACATGAAAGTAAGGTTAATAATATAACTTAGATTACACATTTTTCAGTTTTACTCAAATTAGGGTGATGCAAAAATGAGTACACCCCACAACAAAAACTACTAAATCTAGTACTTTGTATGGCCTCCATGATTTTTAATGACAGCACCAAGTCTTCTAGGCATGGAATGAACAAGTTGGCGACATTTTGCCAGATCTATCTTTTTCCATTCTTCAAGAATGACCTCTTTTAGAGATTGGATGCTGGATGGAGAGTGATGCTCAACTTGTCTCTTCAGAATTCCCCATAGGTGTTCGATTGGGTTCAGATCAGGAGACATACTTGGCCACTGAATCACTGAAGTGCAGAAAAAAAAAATGTCCTCTTGCAATTTTATATTTATTACACAGGTGTCAAAAGAGAGCCCAGAATCACGTAGAGTATCTTTATTTACATGTATGGCAGATGCTTTTGTCCAAAACTGCAGGAAAGGATACATTATTTGATTACTCAGCAGCTCAAAATGAACAGATTCTGAAATAAAGACTTACTCTTAGATGTGTGATTTTCACCCTTTTTATCAGTTTGTGAAATTGTTAAACTATTGATGCTTATTTTGTTTCACAGGACACTTCTAGAAGTTGATGAGCCTGCATCAAACCACAACGGAGGTCAACTACTGTTTGGGTTGGATGGATATCTGTACATATTCATAGGAGACGGTGGCAAAGCGGGAGACCCTTTTGGAAAGTTTGGGAATTCTCAAAACAAGTAAGCAATCTTTGTTTATCTTTATTTGACACACTTGCCTTTTACAGAATGCCATATTTTTAACATATTTTTACTGTAAATTTATGACATGATGTCAGTGCAAACGTTCACATTGTCATATTTGCTACGCCTGTTTCCACCATAAAATAAAACAAAACAAAACAAACAAAAAAAATGTAATAACTAAATAAAAAAGCAATCGTGACTTTGTATTTTACGATTTTGAATTTTTCTCTGAATGCAAGATAAGCTTAGAATCTTAGGAAACAAAATCTGAATTGCGAGATTTAAATTGAACTCTGAGAACAAATTTTTAATTGTAAATATGTATTATTAGAATATTGTACATATTAATTAATCAATTTATTTAGTTAGTTAGTGAAAATTGACTTCCATAGCCAGCTAATGTATATGTGTGTGTATATATATATATATATATGTGTGTATGTGTGTTTGCTAAAAGGAACAGGTAAATGTAAATGGCTACAAATCTATGCTTGTTGTATTCTACAATTTTAAATAATGCAGAAAATTCAGCTCTGAAGGGGATAATACAATACAATAATGTAACATTGTGGTGCTAGAAGCTTAAGTCTTTAAGCTTGTAAATCAGCCAAAAACAACAGATGAAAAGAACACAGCAGAACATAATAAGATAAAGTGATTGAAGAACAGCTCTAAGCCAGGAGTTGCTCAGCTCTTTTCACGGGGGGGAAGATGAGTGAAGAGGCCCTTCACAGGCGGCTCTGACCCATGCCAGGGTCAATATTGACACAGAGCATTGTGGGATACGTGAGGTTAGAGAGGATGCGGTTGAGTGAGAGAAAGCAACAGCAGATGGTGCAAATGTTTATAGGGCAGGTTAAAACTTTAGTCGTATGAATGCAATCCTAAGGACAAATTCTGATTTTGATGTTACACAAACCCTTTTTATAGAACACAAACACCTCTGCATGAAGCGCATATCATTTATTTGTAAAGAAAAGCACATCTTACACTGGTGTTTTACAGGTCCACTCTTCTAGGCAAGGTCCTGCGAATCGATGTAGACAACAATGACTATGGCGCCCCCTACAGTATCCCATCTGACAATCCTTTTGTGGGAGAGATGGATGCAAGGCCAGAGATCTACGCCTACGGTGTGAGGAACATGTGGAGGTGCTCCATCGACAGGGGCGATCCGGTCAGCGGTCAGGGCCGCGGCAGAATGCTCTGTGGGGACGTCGGGCAGAATAAATATGAGGAAGTGGATCTCATCGAAAAAGGAGGGAACTATGGATGGAGGGCAAAGGAGGGCTTCTCTTGCTATGACAAGAAACTCTGCACCAACTCATCACTCAGTGAGCAAGCCTTTCAAATTACCTATTTATGTTTGGCACAGGCTAGATTCACAAAGTGTTAAAAGCAAATTAACTACCATTTTCTTCATTGTCTAATTCAAAGAAATTAAAATATATTCACCTTCAGGCCGTCCAAGATGAGGATGAGTTGTTTCTTCATCAGATTTGGAGAAATGTAACATAGCATCACTTTCTCACCAGTGGATCCTCTGCAGTGAATGGGTGCCGTCAGAATGAGAGTCCCAACAGCTGATACAATAATCCACAATAATAAAAAAAGACTTCATAATCGATAATAACGCTTCTTCCAGTGATAACAGTTCATCTTCTGTTGTCTCTCACATCAAAATACAGCCACAGATTTTTTTAGAGCTGTTTTGTCTTGTAAACGCTGCTTTATCTGTGCAGATTTCTCTCCTGATTCAGACCAGAACACTTTTTTTCTCCCGAGGAAGTGTTTTTTATGGATTATGGACTCATATTTAGTAGTTACTTGTGGATTATTTTTATGTTTTTATCAGCTGTTTGGACTCTCATTCTGACGGCACCCATTCACTGCAGAGCATCCATTGCTGGGACATTTCTCCAAATCTGATGAAGAAACAAACTCATCTACATTTCGGTTGGCCGGAGGATGAGCACATTTTCTTGTCATAAATTCTAAAAGGTATTTTGTTGAGGTAATATTATTATTGCTTACTGTTGTTTTCTATGTTACTATGATGCTTTCTGACAGTTAAAAATGTTAACACAGTTAAAGATGTTATTATTTAAAAAAATCAGTGATGAAGTATTACATTTTTTGTATTAGATACAGGCAAGTATATAATCAAACTACATCACAGCCAGTCATTTTATTATCATTTACAATTATTATGAAGATTAAATGAGGGTAAACATCTAAACTTATTTGTTTCACTTTTTCCCAAGATGATATCCTTCCAATTTTTGCTTACCCACATAAAATCGGCAAGTCTGTCACTGGCGGCTACATCTACAGAGGCTGCCAGATGCCCAATCTTCACGGCCTCTACATCTTTGGGGATTTTATGAGTGGGTATGCATGTATTCTCTACTTTATGGACCTTGCTTCTTGAATGATAGACTTTTTTCCAGAGTAAACGATGAGTGCTGCCATTACGAATTCTAACTTCCAATATGATGCTCTTCTCTTCTGGTCTCCATAAAAACCCATTCAAATAGTGCCCATCTGTTTTTAATGTAGCTAACATCGGCAGCTTCGTATCATCTACACACTCATTACACTTTAAGCAGTGAGGCACTGACACATGACAGTCATTGAGACACAGTAAAGTGATGGAGCTATGGAGCCATGTGCTTTTAAAAACACATGAATAGGTTTAACATTAGATTATCAGCCAGGAATATGTGTTAATTTGACTAAAAGCACTGGAGACCGTAAATGCAAAGCATGCTTCTGGTTAAGAGTCAGACGTGTTCAGGAAAGACATCTATAGTGCAGTATAACAAAAACAAGAATGCACTGCAATAAAAAGTGCATTATTGTTAAAAACTAAGAAAATACTATTTCACACATTGCACTAAAAATAAGAAAAAACATATGTTACTTGTCTATTTTTAATTAATGTACAATTTACTAGCAATTTCTGAGATAAAATTATATCTACACCATTTATTTTGAGTGCATCGACACAAAACCACTGCATGTTTACTTTCCCATAATGACTGCATTATATCCATATTCATAGATGTACTGTGTACTGATTAAATCACACTCTTCCCATTCTATGCATCCTAGGCGACTGATGTCCCTAAAGGAGACCCCTGAGACTGGAAACTGGAGCTATAAGGAGATTTGTATGGGCGCTGACAAAACATGCAGTTTCCCCAAACTAATAAACAGCTACTACAAGTACATCATATCATTTGGTGAAGATGAGGCAGGTAACACGAGAGCAGCTCTGTGTTTGACTGCTTCATGTGACGGTCTTTATGATGTTCTTCAGTGTAACACACTCATCTCTGTCGTCTGTGTTTCAGGTGAGCTGTACTTCCTCGCGACCGGAGCGGCCAGCGCCACAGCCAGAGCAGGAGTCGTGTATAAGATAGTGGATCCCTCCAGGTACACGTGCAGCATTATAGTAGCAAGGGTGCATTAACTTGATCAAAAGTGACAGTAAAGACATTTGAGATGTAGCAAAATATTTCTATTTCAAATAAATGCTGTCCTTTTGAACTTTCTGTGAATCCTGAAAAATAAAATGTATCAGTGTCCACAAAAATATGAAGCACGGCAACTGTTTTCTAAATGTTTCTTGAGCATAATGAGCTGAAAATGGCACTTTGGCGTAAATTGCAATCATGAATTTTAGTTTGTAAAAATATTTCAGATTTTTACTGTATTTTTCTTACTGTATATTTAAAATCTTACTGACCGCAAACTTTTGAATCCTTGAGTGGTATATCAAAATACCTTCACAATTTCCAAAATAAAGTGAGATTGATTTTCTGAAGCAGTGTTTAAGGAATAGTTTAGAGAAAATATCAATCCTGTCATTTCTTCACTCGCGTGAGCAACACTAATAGTGACGTTTACCCTGTTGTGTACTGTAGGGTGTAAGATATGGTTTTGAACTTTAGATTTCAACAGCTGGGAAATAAACAGTTGGACTTTTTTCACTATTTAGGAGGGCTCCTCCAGGAAAATGCAACTTCAAGCCCACTCCAGTCAACATAAAGGGCAAACTGATTCATTTCAGTCCTAAAGAAGGTAAGAGAGCAAGTAAATATACCTGTATCCCAGTGAGTCTTGAGTAGGGCTGTACGATTAATACAAATAAAACCACTGTGATATGGCTTAGTGCGATTATCACATTTCAAAGGCTGTGATTTAATTAAATAAATATGTGGTGTGTGTTTCATGGTGAAGCGTGGCACAATGTTCATTTATACACATGAGCAACTCATGATCCGGTGTTTTCAGCATCTCAGTTCACAGTAAATGCTGCGTCACATGATCTCCATCCCTGCATCTGATCTGAGTTTAGGTCGCTTTAACATGCATTTGTGAATGCAACTCGCCAAACATATTCACACATGTGTAATGAGAAGAGCTTATCAACAAATGAAGGCCTTAAAGGGACAGTTCACCCAAAAATGAACATTCTGTGATCATTCACGCACCCTCAGGTAGATCCACACCTGTATGAATGTGTTTGTTCTGAACACAAAGGAAGATATTTTTAAGAAAGTTTATAATCAGGCTGTTTTGGGCACCATTGACTTCCATAACTAAAAACTAAAACTAAAATACTATGATCCAGATCTGCTCTCTTTCCACAGAATATGACAGAATGTTCATTTTTGGGTGAACTGTCCCTTTAAGGGCTCCCTGCATTTTTCGGCCAAAATATAATTTTGACAGTTTAAAAATAAAATATGTAATATTTGAAAATGAATAAACTAAGACAGCCATAAAATATATATATTTTTTCTGTTGTATATAAAAATAAATTATCATTATTATCCACTTTATTCCTAAATACAGAAGTAAGCCGATGGGAGACTTCCGGTTCATTAGCCGCTGTAGGGCAATAACGAGAAGAATAATGACGTGCAGTAAACAATAAATCTGTTTGTATTACAAACCAGTGTGTTCATGATTGAGATAATGCACTAAAATAATATGGGAAGACACAGCAGTTTTCAGTATCAAGCAGCCAAACGAGTGGTTCTGTACAGCTAAAAGTAGCTGGAAGCAAATCAGACCAGAAGCCAGATACATCAATACATTTTACGTGAACAATGAGTTGGATATTTTTTTTTCTTAAATACTTTTTTTGTCAGTGATATATTACAATAGTAATATTTCTTAAGTTCTTTTTTTGTAATTTTTGTATTTATTATTATTGATATTATTCTTATATACAATTCTTAAATATTGTATAACATGAATTATGATAATTTTACATATAATAATAATAATAACTATTATTATTATTAATTCATTATTATTATTATTAATAATACTATTAATGTGTTGTTATTATTATAAATAATTAATTATTATTATTATTAATAATACTAATAATATAATTATTATTATTAATTATTATTTTATAACCATACTGATACAGAATCACAAAATTTGGGCCAAATTGTGCAGCCCTACGAACAAACCTGCATCTGTTTTTTAATCACATTTTGACTCGCAATCACTATTTAAGTCAGAATTAATTGTTTTCCCCTAAATCGTGCAGCCCTAGTCTTAGTCTAGTCCCAGCCCTAGTCCCTAGTCCTAGTCTTGTTGTTTTTGACACTATCTTTTTGCTTCACAGAATATGTAATTAACAAAAAACCCTCAACAACTGCCATTCCCAAACCAAAACCCACCAAACCCAGCACGACCCGGACCCCACGGCCACGAGTACCACACACGACAAGCCGCCGGGTTCCTCCAGCGACCACCGTCCGGCCGTCTACACCACAGCCGCGTGCTCTCCACACGACCCCGCGGCCCAGACCTCGGTCCCTGACCACCCCCAGACCCGCATACTGGACGACGCCACCCAAAACCAGCGCAAACACCAGCAGACCGGGCAAACGAGGCCGAGGCAAGCCCAGGAGGAAAGGGGACCGGAGGGGTCGACCTCGAGCCGGGACGGCGAGGCTGGTCAGCGCAGACGGACAGAAGGACCGCGGCCGAGTGGAGATCGTCGTGCGGGGCGAATGGGGCACGGTGTGCGACGACATGTTTAACATACAGGCTGCGGCGGTGGTCTGCAGGCAGATGGGGTTTCCCGTGGCCCTGCGGGTGGCGAAGAGAGCCGAGCTGGGCGCGGGAGGCGTCGGCGTCAGAATCCTGCTGGACGACGTGGAGTGTGAAGGGACCGAACGAACTCTACTGCACTGCAAACACGCCAAACTCGGCAAAAACAACTGCTCGCATGACGAGGATGTAGGGGTGGTTTGTGGCCATTATGAACATGCACTGTGAGCAGATCCAGGTTGTGATGACCAAAAATACATCTCATAGACAGAACAAAAAAATATTTTTAAAATGACCCACTATAAAATTATGATGAACTGGAAATACCCATATCAGAACCAGAATCAGGATTGTTTCATTTTTAAATGTAGACAAAATAAATATCAATCTAGACTATATAGATGACAAGAGCATTCACAAGAAAAAAAACCTGTTCACATCAAGAACTAAAACTATAAAGAAAATGATATTACGTCCACACCATTCTCAGCGCGCACTCGTCTGCTGCTTTACTCTCCTGAGATCCCGCATCATTTATTTTAGGAAAAAAATATTTTGTTTCATGTCGTTACATGGTTTAGACTTAGCATTAAACATATATTACATACATACAAAAATATATCTCTCTCATGTCATGTATCATGTATAAGTGATGTCCTCTGTAGAGGGACTACTTTTCTTTTTTTTTACCAAACTTTGTATAAAGATGATTCTCAAGTATGTTATAACAAAATTATTTGATATGCCATTTTTCTTTCTGCAAAATGTGTGTAAAATGACCATAACCTTGTTTTCTCATTATATACAATGTATCTAATTAACTCTAATTTGCATGTTAATGTGTTTCTGGGGCAACATTTAATGAAAAAATAAGTGTAATATTGGGAATGATATTTGACAAGATTTTCATAATAATATATAATATTCCTTAGGAATATTGAAATATATATTTTTTTCCCCTATTAATTTGTTGTCTCCCAAAATACGTAATAAACATGCTTTTAGTCCCGGTGTCCTCACATGAGGAGGTTTATGAAATCAACTTCCGGTTTCATAACAGAACGTCATATTTTGATTTGAAACCCCATAACTTTTTCCTAATATGTTGATTTATGACACATAGTTAAAAAAATAGTTAAATGTAAATTATAATTACAAAATATGATCATATATTTCCATAAGAGTGTCACTAAATTAATATCAGGGATTTTTGAAGGCCAAGGAGAGAGAGAGTGGTGATGGTGAAATATCAAACATGAATTATCTCATCCAGATTAAACCGTGACAGTGACACTCACTCAAATATAATGTCTTATATTTGTCTATTAATGTCTTTATAATGTCTACGTTCTCTAGAAGGATGGATTCTGATTGGGTGTTAATCTGTTTATCGTTCATCAGCTGGACAACAAATCTGAAAGTGATTCCAGGAATATTGTTTCTCTGTGCCTTTATCATTACGACTGCAGTACGGACTCTGCTTTTTAGAAATATAGAGAACTATTTTTAAACCATATCTTTATCGTTATCTTTATAGTTATTGTGCTTGGTGTGAACAGGCCTTAATACTAATCAATCAATCAATCAATCAATCAATCAATCAATCAATCAATCAATCAATCAATCAATCAATCAATCAATCAATCAATCAATCAATCAAATAAACATTTTAATCTTACCGTCACCCGTCCCTTCAGAGGGACGCCTAAGTTTACTTCACTTTAGTACAAATAAATCCTAATCTAATCATGACAAACTATATATTGTTGGAAAGGTCTAAGACTCCTAAATACATATTTTACCACAGTTTTTTTATTTTAATAAAACTTATTTAGGAACAGTAATAGATTAATGTATGACAAGAGTGCATCTCAAAAATCTACATCATAGCAAGAGTTCTGACCTTAGACCAAAAGTCTTTCTTTGTTGCCTTTTTTCCTTTATCACAATTAAGAAATCATCATACATTCCATATATATATATATATATATATATATATATAAAATAAAACTTAAAATCTCAAAATCCATCCTGTGAAACTCATGGCCTTACCATGGAAAGGTACATCAAAATAATATTTCAAATGTTTTCGTTGAAGAATTATAATAAGTTTGGATAGTGTTCAGAAATGGCATTGAGAGTTAAAGGGTTAATAATCAGTCATTTTCACACTGAATCGTGAGTTGTTGATCATCTCACTTAACTAAGACAACTGTATTAACGGGTTTTCCTCATGAAACTGGTGAAATGAAAACACAAACTGATTAAACTATATCCATATTACAATCATGATGAGATCAATCATTGTCAACATAATTCAGGTTATGGCTATGTAAATATTGCATTTTTGTTGCACATATAAATTCTTGTTTAATTCCAAATGATGGTTGTTTTTAATCACAAATGCTGGACATTCTCTGTTATATTGTAATAATTAAACATGTAAATAAAATAGTTTGCATACTCACAAGGATATTTCCAGATTAATATTTAGTTTGATATATCAATTAGACGCGTGTCCTGTTGCTCTTTGGATGATTTTCATATATTTTTATGTCAGTCACCAGTCCTATAAATTCATGTTCAAACAAGTATACCTTCTACTATACAACTATCTCTAATGAAACTAAAAATGTTAAATTAGCAACATATACAAAATATATGACACTTTTATTAATATCTGATGGATTGTATTAAATAACTGAAATGAAGGACAGCTTTGTAACACTTTCCTATTATTGATAACAGCATACATTCCTATATAAAAAATATTATTTATAATTAAAACAACATATATCTTTTTTTAAGGAAAATATATAATTAATTTGATAACAAAAGGCAAATATCAATAAAAAGACTGAGATAAAATGACGGCATGCATGCAACCTATTATAGTGTGTTGTTGTTGTTGTTTATTTTGTTATGTTAATTGTGCATGCTGTCATTTTTATATTATATAAAAACATACTGGTCTAAGACATGTTTTTTATTGCAAGTATAAACAAGAATAACTACAGCAATTCAATACAACATTGGATGACAGTATGAATAAGGACGGATGTATGTAATGTTCATTATAGGTTCACACATTTGACACTTTTTTGTTATTAATATTTTAAGTAGTTAAAGTCATGAAGAAAATGTAATTTGGGTAATGTTAAAGAAATTTGACATTTATGCATATCATATTTTGCCAATAAAATAAATGCATTTCCTATATATTCTATATTATGTTTACAATGAGAAAAATTGCAGAATTTATCACACAATGTCTAAATTGGATTTTGAAGCAAGGGATTTTGACAATCAGATCAAAATTATATAACAAGGGGGCATTTGAGAAAAAAATAAAGATAATAAATTGACTGAAATTACAGAAATTACAATTCAAGCGAGCATTACAAAATGTTGATGTAATCGCATTAGCGGGTATATATTATGTGTATTTTTTTAATGTAGTTCTTTAACTTTGTTGGGAACACAACATTTATAACGTAAGAGCCATGCTTTTTCCAGTTAATATTATCTATTAAATAATTAAAATATATATATATTTTTTTTTCTTGACTGAAAAATATTTATTATAATTTATTACTACATTTTGGGTCGTAATTGCTTTTGTCATCGACCAAAAAAAAATTCTGCTCACTTTTTACAGTCTTTTCAAATGACCTCTTCAAGACATGTTTGCAAAATAAAGAAATCTTCCGCGACTGCGCGGAACGGACCAATCCCGATCCGATCCGTGTACGTGACCCGGAAGTGATGTCTGCTGCTTCGCTGTTCCTCTCTAGTTCTGCTATTTCTGCGGTGATAATTTTAGTTTCTCTACCGGCAGCTTCTCGGTTAGACGTCTAAATGTGTTGATAGATATTTATATATGTTTTTCGTAACCTCAGTATTTAAATAAAGATTGTTTTTTGGGAGAGATGGAGTATCCGAACCAGAGTGGGTCCAGACAGCGTAAGTTACGTACGTGATTATTCTCATTGTGATTTAACAGTTAGCGGATAAATGATCTGATTTGCTATATAAAACACTAGTTTAACGATCTATCGGAGGTGATGTGGTCAGTTGTGTGCTTGTTTAGTTATTAAATATGAGGATATTATTCTTGCTCTGTCGTCTCTTTCTACCTCCGCTTTAATTTGCTTGTTTACATACATTCAATAAATCAAACATCAGAATTGAATCATCTACATGTCAGATGATTTGAAATCACCCGTTAGATTAGCAGATAAATCAAAATGAGGTGCTTAATAGGCATGAATAACGTGTTGTGACTGTCTACTGTGGGCTTTTGGCAACATTTACAGTCAGTTGTGTGTGTAATGTGGATTGTAGCTGACTTAGACCTGATTTCTTGTATTCTAGAGCCGACCGTCAGGATGCGAGGGCCCCCGGTGGACCCCGGTGACCCCAGTCTGCTATTCGACGACACTAGCGCTGGAGGGAACATACACAAGCACAGCGGTGTGGGGAAAGGCCCTGATGTGTATCCGGGACAGGCGTTGCTCTCGGACCCCATGTCGAACCTCGCCATGGCCTACGGCAGCAGCCTCGCCTCCCACGGCAAAGAGATGATGGACAAGAACGTACGTCAAGCAGTCATGTGTGTGGACGTCTGCGAGTGTGTGTGGACGTCTGCGAGTGTGTGTGGACGTCTGCGAGTGTGTGTGGACGTCTGCGAGTGTGTGTGGACGTCTGCGAGTGTGTGGACGTCTGCGAGTGTGTGGACGTCTGCGAGTGTGTGGACGTCTGTGAGTGTGTGGACATCTGTGAGTGTGTGGACGAGTGTGTGGACGTCTGCGAGTGTGTGGACGAGTGTGTGGACGTCTGCGAGTGTGTTGTGGTGTAGATTAGCATGTGGTGTTCGTCTTGTTCTTCCCTGCAGAGGCGAGTGGATGTGTGTTGTGGGATAGGAATCAGAGCTGGAGGGTTGATTAACTGTGTTATTATTTTAGAGTGGATTATTAAAGTTTTTGTGTTCCTCTTTTGGATTCACAGCTGGATCGGTTCATCCCCATCTCTAAGCTGAAGTACTATTTTGCAGTGGACACAGTATATGTGGGCAAGAAGCTTGGACTGCTGGTGTTTCCCTACATGCATGACGTGAGATCACACTTACAGACTGACAATAAGAGACTTCTTATTTTATAAATAATATACTTAAGTGTGAACTGAATGTAGTGTCTTTTGGACACTCAATTGCTTGTTATTTGCAATTAAATGAAATGTGTTTGTTTGTTTTAAATGCAATTAGTTAAACTTTTTAATTAAACTTATTTTTTTACATTTACGTTTTTTACCCACATAAGATGGACTTCAGTACATCTCTATATGTAATTTCTTAACTAGGCCTACTTCTATTATCTTTGAAATATGTGGCCCTGGAGCACGAAACCAGTCTTAAGTGTCAATTTTTAGAAATTGAGATTTATACATCATCTGAAAACCGAATAAATAATATTTCCATTGATGTACGGTCTGTTATGATTGGGCAATATTTGGCCGAGATACAAATATTTGTAAATATAGAATCTGAGTGTGCAAAAAAATCTAGATATTGAGAAAATCATCTTTAAAGTTGTTCAAATTAAGTTCTCAGCAATGCATATTACTAATCAAAAAATTAGTTTTGATATATTTATGATAGGAAATGTGCAAAATATCTTTATGGAACATGATCTTAATATCCTAATGATTTTTGGCATAAAAGAAAAATCAATAATTTTGACTCATACAATGTATTGTTGGCTATTGCTACAAATATACCCCAGCGACTTAAGACTGCTTTTGTGCTCCAGGGTCATGTATGGTTAAAGTTACTGCTGAAGGAAATTAAACATATGTCATGCATTTCGGTACATTTGTAATGATGAAGTTGCAATTTAGTACATTTAACTTTAAATGTAATATTGAATAACACACTATAGTTAAAATGATAATCAAGTACTTGTCAGTCAACACATTAAAATAAGTGTACTTTAAAGCATGACTTTTTAAAAACGTGACTTAAAATGTAGTTTGAAATAATGTTTTTATTTGGCATTATTACAAAGTGCACATTTTAAAAGTGTACTTAAGTGTGTTCAGAAACAGTCATGAAGCAGGTACACTTAAGTGGCATTTTATCACCTGCAAGTACAGTTACACATTTGAAGTACACTGCAAGTTAACATTCAGTACAATTAAGTGCACTAGAACTCAAAAAGCAGGAGTTTTGAAGACTCTTTTATGACCTGTCAAGCTCCAAACATGTTATATATAGCACACAAGTCCTATATCCTTTCTATTTGGTTTGATTGGTGTCTGGATGAATGTTTGTGTGATGTCTGTAGAACTGGGAGGTGAGCTATCAGCAGGACACCCCAGTCGCCCCGCGGTTTGATATCAACGCCCCTGACCTGTACATTCCCGGTATGACTCCAAACCGTATCTTTCAGTTCATGAATTGTGATGAGAGATGTGCAGTTTAACAATGCAGATGCTGTTATTGCATATTCATGGGCTTTTTATTACATGCATGTGTTTGTGTTGTTCTGACTCCGCAGTGATGGGGTTCATTACGTATATCCTGGTAGCAGGACTGGCTCTGGGCACACAGAACCGGTAAGAGTGCTGGACGCTTCTCTACCGCTGATACTGTGAGAGTGTATGACCTCTGACCCGCCATTGCCTGGCTGTTAGTGGACAAATGTATCACACTGCACTATTCTAGCTAGTAACGATTTGCCCTTGAGTCTCTTAAAAGGGATTTCAATAACGGAGATTCTTGGCTCACTGATACAAATATTGTGTATGTTTTTAGTTTCTATATTTAACTTCCAAAAAGGCCTTTATACACACTCCTCCACTTTGACTTACACGCTATGAATACTTAAAGAATGAATTAAATGTATCTTACAGTAAAACTTTAATGTGATATTATTACTAAGATAACTTTTTTAAATCTACTTAAGTGTGTAAAGAAACAATCATGGAATTGTCTCTCTTCAGTTGTCGTTTGTTTCATTAATATTATATTATATGCAAATACAGTTTATAAATATATACTACAAGTGCAAATTCAACACAATTAAGCGCACTTCTTCTGAAGAATCTGAAGGATCAAACCACTGCATTTACTGCATGTTTGTAATAATCAATAATTTATCTCTTTATCTTTTTTTTTTTTTATTAAATACCCAGTTACACACAGAAACTGTCATGTGTAAGTGAATACATTTCCAAAATAATACTAACTCATATTTCGTAACAATAATAATTTGTTTAGTTTATAATATACATTTCATTAATAGCTTATTATTCAGTGGTATATTACAATAATATATTGCAAATCAGTTTTTTTCCTTTTAAAAAGTGATTTTGACTTCTCCATTTAGCCTTTGATTTCTATGCAGCATCAATATGAACTATTAAATATGTATGATTCCCAGTTCAGATGATCAGAATAATAATGTTTCTCTTTCTCGTGAAGCTTGATTAATAAGGTCACGGTGGGGATGCATGAGTTTCACAGGAACAGAGGATATCCTGAGACTTACTGAAGCTGCTCTCGACCATACTATTCTCTGTGTTTGCTTATTCATTTCCCAACCGATGACCAGCTCGTCTAAACCTGCTGTAGAATAGGTCATTCCAGGACTAGGAGAAGATCCACCGAAGCCCTTTATCCGTGAAGCATGTTTTATTCGATTGTACTGCTTTTTGAAGAGATTTTTAAGTTAAATACAGTTTTAGGGTTTTTGGCAAAAATAAATAACGTTTCTCACCATGAAAATATCCACAGAAGCTGGCACAAGCAAACAAACGTACTCTGTTTTTGCTTGTTAATGACTGGTTTTATTTTCTCTGCTCTTGTTTTCAGGTTTTCTCCAGAGATCTTGGGCATTCAGGCCAGCTCGGCGCTGGTGTGGCTCATTATTGAGGTTTTGGCTGTTCTTCTCAGTCTGTATCTGGTAACGGTTAACACTGACCTCACCACCATCGACCTGGTGGCCTTCTCTGGATACAAATATGTTGGGTAAGGCCATTAGTTATTCAGTTTTTCCCTAGACTTAGAACAATTTGATCATTTTAACACCGGTATCAATGTTCAAACTGGTCCTGGCAGTGTTTTGGACTCTAGGTGGTGCTATTGAGTAGTCTTGTAAATGTTATTTTGTGTATTTTAAAGGTGCCATAGAATGCCTTGATACAGTATTTTAAATTGTTCTCTGATATCTACATGTGGCTCAGGTAAGGGCAAAAAATCTCCAGAAACAGTTATACATGTCCATTTACAACCCTATGATTTCTCCCTAGAATGAAACGGTCTGTTATTGGCTTATTTGGCAGGGTCATGAATAATAATGAGCTCTGCTCTGATTGGCTGTTTCACAGTGCTGCTTAATGTTGAGCTCTGCTCTGATTGGCTGTTTCACAGCGCTGCTTAATGTTGAGCTCTGCTCTGATTGGCTGTTTCACAGTGCTGCTTAATGTTGAGCTCTGCTCTGATTGGCTGTTTCACAGCGCTGCTTAATGTTGAGCTCTGCTCTGATTGGCTGTTTCACAGTGCTGCTTAATGTTGAGCTCTGCTCTGATTGGCTGTTTCACAGTGCTCCTTAATGTTGAGCTCTGCTCTGATTGGCTGTTTCACAGTGCTCCTTAATGTTGAGCTCTGCTCTGATTGGCTGTTTCACAGCGCTGCTTAATGTTGAGCTCTGCTCTGATTGGCTGTTTCACAGTGCTCCTTAATGTTGAGCTCTGCTCTGATTGGCTGTTTCACAGCGCTGCTTAATGTTAGCTCTGCTCTGATTGGCTGTTACACAGTGCTCTTAATGTTGAGCTACTGCTCGAATGGCTGTTCACACGCTGCTTAATCAGGTTGAGCCTGCTCTGATTAATACGCTGTTTCACAGGCATTGAAACTGTTACTTACTGATCAGTTGATCGCGTTATAGTTTCACTTTCAAGAGACGCAATGCACAAACTCGGTTTATATTATGGAGCAACAGTACTAACCACACATTTCACAAGATCAGGCGCTTATCAGTGGTGCTCAGGGTCTGTAAATCATTCGCCATCATCCTGATCTTACTCTGTTTATGTGGTAAGTGAAATCTTATGTACTGTAACAGGCTACAGCTAAGCATGTCCCTTTAGTGGCTCGCGTTATTTTATTAGAACACGTTATTTGCTTTCCGTGCCTTTCTGAATAAAGACCCATCCCTGCACTTCACACCCCCTGCACAGCCTGGAACATTACATTTATTTCCATCATCTGCCATTTTATTCGCTGCTGTCTGCGCTTGTTTCTTCACAACACCTGCAGAACTTCTGATGGTTCAGCTGATGTCTGGCACAGAACAAGGGCGGGTTTATGCAAATGTTGGGGTCGTAATTATTAGTGATGCGACTGTTGCATCACAGTTGGTGCTATGTTCTGATTCGCCTGTGTTTCAGTGCTCTTTTTTAATCACGAGATTTACATAAGAAGGAGGAAACTGGTGTCTGAGGCTCACTGTATGTCATTTCCATGTACAGAACTGTTATTATTTAACTATGCCAAGATAAAGACAGTTTTTCATTCTATGGCACCTTTAACTAAAAATCCAAATGAAACGGAGAAGTTTGGTAAACTTATTAATTCACATACTTCAACAAATGAAGGAGTCTGCATTATTTATGGCTAATCTATTTGTTATTAATAAAGGAGCTGTTGTTGATTTTATTCATATTGTTTCTAACTTTAAATCAGTGTATAATTTCATACCAGTGTAATACTGTAATACTATTCCTGCAAGCCCAGTTTACTGTAAAGCGTGTTCATTGCCAGCTGTGTGGTTTTAAAGGTATTCAAACAGTTCTTGATTGAGAAAAACAAATGTACACACTTTGAATGTGTGTTTAATGAAATGCATATCATTTAAAGCAAACAGCACTGTGTGAATTCGTGCTGTGTTTGTTTGCTCAGGATGATCGTGGGCGTGATAGCAGGACTGCTGTTTGGCCGGATGGGATATTACCTCTCGCTGCTCTGGTGCTGCGTCTCTATTTTTGTTTTTACGGTGCGTATTGAAAGATATGGTGCTGTCATTTCAAAGTGAAGCGTTGTATGCTTTAGGTTGCTGTTCATACTACTATTATCTCTGATTTGACTGTGCATTACACACCGTGGCAATTTTCTATTTTGAATGTGACAAAGAGGAAACACATCGACTAAGCATTTATACCCTAATCAAATCAGGATGCTTCTATCTCGTCCAGTCATAATGCATATTCAACATGAGTCCATTTAAGTCAGGGGTCACCAAACGTGTTCCTGGAGAGGTGTCCTGCAGAGTTTAGCTGTAACCCTAATCAAACACACCTGAAGCAGCGAATCAAGTCTTGCTTGGTATACTTGAAACTTCAAGACAGGTGTGTTGATGCGAGCTGAAGCTAAACTCTGCAGGACACCGAGTGGACCGTGTGTGCTGACCCCTGATTTAAGGTATCCAACTATGTCCCCTCGATGCGTTTCTATAGCCCTATTCAGACTGGATTAGTTTTACAAGGGTCGATGGAGTAATGTTAATTTACCACAGGACGTCTGTAATATTAATGGCCAATTCGCACAGGATAATAAATCTCGAAGTTTCGTGCCTCTAACAAGTGCTTTCGACCTTCTTTTTGACCTGAATGCTATCCATCGTCATATGCAGAAAACATTTGAGGTTTGCCGCAGACTTGTCCCACCGCCTAGAACGCAACTGAATGCTGCTTCAAGCGTTGAAAAAAAGCGGAAAAATACTTTTAAATAGAAAATTACTGAATATTTACGTACATATTCACAGCTGGTCTATTCGCACGGGATTAGTATTATCCAAGGTAATTCTTCCGGACCTTTTTATTTCCTTTAAGGAAAATGTCACCGTAATCTTTACTGACTAATGATTACTGAGATGGCGCATTCGGACGGGACTAAAATCACTGAGAAGCTCTGGTAAAAATGACTTTACCCCCCCTCTCCATGTAAAACTAATCCCGTCCCAATAGGGCTTAAGTGTTTCATGCAAATCATCTTCTTAGAAGCTAGGATGTATGGTCTGTAAAAGTTTTCTTGTCTGCACATACATCCATATCAAATAACTCGAGCACGCTGATGAAGCATGTAGACAGTCTAAAGAACACTCTTTAGTAGAGTAAAGCACATAACACCCATGATGATCACATTTAAAGGGCTCATTAACCACCTCTGTTTTTGATTTTCTACTGTTCTCTGAGGTCCGCTTATAAGATTATCAAGATTTGTACATCAAAAAACATAATTAAGAGGTAAATTTGTATCTGTTTGAACAGGCATGGAGGATTGTAGGCTCACTGATATGATTGGCTAACAGTAGTGTATGTGTGACAGTCTTATGTCCTTCACAGATGAGCGCTGCTGTGATTTAGGTTAGGACCGTATACATACACATATCAAACAATCTGTGTAACAGACAAAGCTATAGTGATCATGTAATAAAACAGTTACTCACACTTGTGTGTTGCAGCATTACTGTCGGATCCAATATAGTCGCACAGCATCATCTATTTGAAAATCCTGCATTGAATTGTACCTTGTTTGTAAACAAATCTACAGTAAAATAACGTGAACCAAGGGCCGAGTTCTTACTGACACGGTCTGGATCTTTCCTAACATTAGGATCAGAAGGAAGGAAATGAAAAGACTTGGCATTGCACAGCGTCTTGTCTTCGGAGCATCTTTATCGTTTGGTTTCTGAATAGACCCGTGTTCGCCTCTATTTCTAATGATTTACACTGTGTGTGAATCAGTGGGCGGGGCTAAACAGACAGTGATGTCGATGCAGGCGTTGCTCTGCTGTGGAGGCGGGGCTCACACTATTTCATCACAGAGTAGTCGTTTTGGCAGACTACCTTCAATATATGCTGTTTTTAGACTAACGACAACGTTTCTGAACCCTTACACCACGCACTATGAATGCTCAAGGAATTCACTGTTTATGTGTCTCTCTTTATCAGTTTTTTATTCCAAAAAATTTAAGTAATTTCCAAAATGATTATTTATATCTGATCAATATCTGATTTTTAGTTAAGAAAATAATTTACCGTTTTGTTTTCTTCAAATAAAAAAAGCTACATTTGTACTAGCCCGATCCAAACCACGTTTATATGTGAATTGTAATCTGATTTATTATTATTATTTTAGATAAAAAATTGTATCAGGGTTGCATTACATTTATCAAAAGTGACAGTAAAGGCATTTATAATATTACAAAAGATTTTTATTTCAATTACATGCTGTTCGTTTTTGCTTTTCTTTCTATATATCAAGTAATCCTGAAAAATAAAATATATCACAGTTACCACAATAATATTCGGCATTGTGAAAGCAATCCATCCGATTGTGATTTCTGTTGCTTTTCCTACGTGTGTGAGCGTGTATTGAACTCGAGTAACATCCAAAAGTCCAGTCATTTCCTTTTCAGCAAGTTTAATAACAAAAATGAACTGGAAATGTCACACGGTCAAAAAACTGTAGCGCTCCATTCTTGCATGAAACAAATTCTAACGGTCCTTGCCGGAAATGACATCAGCATCATTTTCAATAGTTATATGAAACATATTCAATTATTTAAATGCAACTATTTAACAGTTACTTAATCCAAACTATAACTTATTTTGCATCTATATAAATAAACAAATACTTACATGGCTCTTACAGGCATCACAACAGACACTGAAGACTAGTAATTATGCTGAAAATGTAGCTTTGATCACAGGAATAAATCACATTTTACAATATATTCAATAAAGAGAACAGTTATTTTCATTTGTATTTTATAACAACTGTATACTTGATTGTATAGTGCATCAGTTTAGAGTTGGAGTCTGATCTCTGGAGTGCAGATGTGACGTTCTTCTCTGTGTTTGGGTGACAGATTCGGACTCTGCGGTTAAAGATCCTGTCCGAAGCGGCCGCAGAGGGTCGGTTAGTGCGAGGAGCCAGAAACCAGCTGCGGATGTACCTGACGATGGCCATCGCTGCGGCGCAGCCCGTCTTCATGTACTGGCTGACCTTTCATCTGGTCAGATAAGAGTCTAGAGGATCAGCCGTATCGTTTGTACCGCAGCAGTCTCTAGAGACATATTTGCACACACGTAATAAACCAATGGACACACATCGTGCAGCTTCACAGCACAAGACGAATGATTGCCCAGCCGTCTTTTGTATGTGTTTGGTCTGGACATTTCTCAGAGTTTCTGTCGGCTTTGTTTTGTATAATGTACAGTGTAATTGTATTTGTTAATGTACAACTGTGTTTATGTTTGCAAACAAACGTCTAGATGCTATGGTTTGGTGGCCACAAACCAATGAAACAGGCTCTGTATGATGTGAGTTGATTTCTTTTAAACCAGTAAAGAAATCTGTCCTTGTTGTCACGCTAACAGATACATAAAGATGCAGTCTTAAGGTTAGACAGCTTTCATGTCTCATTTTTGTTTTATATATATATATAATAATTTGCCTCATACATTTCAGGGTCAATTGCGGTTTTATGCTTTCATAATTTGTAAATTAAATAAATGCTTTTTCCAAGAGCTAGTTTGTATGTTACTCTGAGTTGCTATTATTGAGGCCGATCGGGGGTGCATATTGGGCTTAAAATCGTCTAGTGTGCGATCAACACAAGCAAAGATTTTAGTCCAGATAATGCAAGGAGACAGAAACCACACAAAGTGAACATGACGGTCAAGTTTAAAATATTAGGATTTGTATCCTTACATATGCCTACAATACATATTACTTGCATATAATTTCACTTAAGAAGACACTGATTCATTAACAGGGGTTGCATGAGTTACTGTCATATTCACTATGTGTCGTTTTTGAAGTCTCATTTTTAGATGATGTGATTTTTGTTTCTAAAACTCTTAGTGTGTTCATCTGATAAAAAAAAGTCATATGGGATGGCATGAGGGGGAAAGGATGGACTTTTAATCCCTCTCCCTGTATTTCTTCTCCTGTGGTCCGCTGTGCTGCATTTTAATCGTTGTTATTGCACTAGATATGTGTTTGACCTGTGCCATTGCAACTTGTTTTCGTTTTCTCCCTTTAACCAAACTTCTGAATGTCTGTCAGAAAAGAAAGTACTTCTACTTAAAAGTTTTACTTTTTAAGTTTTAGTTAATATTGTTTTTGGCCAGATAATTTTCACTGAGTATGTGTACTTTCACTTGAGTAAGATTGTTAAGTGCTTCTGTTCTTTAGGGAGCATGAGGAAACACCTGCCCATGAAGCAAGGATGCTTTCCTGACACAGCTTTAAAGCCGGTGCTGCTTATGGCAGTGTAATTGAACAACGGCACACAGAAAATGAGGCAGAGATAAAAGACAAATGGGAGTACCTCACCTGTATTGTGGCTATGATACAATTCATGGTCAAACAAAACATTCCCTTCCAAGGCCATGATTTACATTAATGCATTTAGCAGACGATTTTATCCAAAGCGACTTACAGTGCAATCTGGCTATACATTTTTTT
This sequence comes from Ptychobarbus kaznakovi, assembly GCA_027422405.1. Lineage (NCBI taxonomy): Eukaryota > Metazoa > Chordata > Actinopteri > Cypriniformes > Cyprinidae > Ptychobarbus > Ptychobarbus kaznakovi. Next base: position 15,409 of record JAPDDN010000449.1, on the reverse strand, counting down.
TCAGTATGTGTGTTCCCTGGGAATTGAACCCACAACCTTTTGCTGCGCTGCTAAAGCAATGCTCTACCACTGAGCCACAGGAACGGTGAGGGAAGCTCCAGACAAAACCAAGGGCATTTTCTGGAGTGTCTAAATCTCCTAAAACAGTTTGACTCTTGTTTGCAATCCCATTCAGCCACATCACACAGTACTTACTTATCACCTGCATCTCAAAATGAGTTAAGTGAGTGCTGTGCTGAAGAGGTTACAGTAAATATCGTCAGGGAGGCAGGGATGTTTTCGGTTATAGCAGATGAAGCCAGAGAGGGCAGTACTGAACAGTTGGCCATATGTGTTCGCTTGCAGAAGATACAGTGAAGGAGTGCTTGCTTGCAATGACACTGCAATAGTTTGATGCAGAATCCACCACTGCTGCTATAGAAGAGCAGCTAATCTGTCGTGGTATTGATGATCTTAAGTGCGCAGCACAATCATCTGATGAGTGGGGCTGTGCAAGCGCCGCATCTCTGAGATGGCCAGTCGATAGAGAGTTTAACACATTTCACCCATAGCACTGCCAGGACCTGGAAGAACTAGGAGAGAGGATAGCATCCTCTTCATCTTCCTCTAAAAGATAATCAATCGCCTCATCATCTTCCTCAGTTTTCTCTTTTTGTCCCCTGCCTAAGGGTACAGTTCAAAGAGGGGAGTAATTTCATGAGAAATCTCATCCATCATCTCTCCCCAGCTGCACCGGGCCTGAGGAGCAACCTCGTCCATCTCCACGGGAGGCACAGAAAGACTCAGATCCTCTTTATTCGTGGCCATGACTTGTACTTTGCGCTCTAAAACCCTTACCGGGAACCGAGAGCAGTGTTCATATTTATCCTTATTTACAGAACATTTTATTCCCAAAAATCATGGTTAACATTTTTAGTTTTTTCGGCATTTTTCGAGTTATAAAAAGTGATAAAACTCCTAAATCTCCTCGGCAAAAACCTTTAATAGGTCAACAAAATAAAACTTTGTATTTTGAACCTGGCTTTATCCAATGTTCAGATTTCTGCACTGGACATGTTTGCAAATTAGTCCATAGTTAATATAGGTAAGAAGTAAAGAACCATTTGCATATTTAAACAATATTTCAGAACACTTGTACTGCAAAACAGTTGTCCTAATGGACTGTGATTAATCAAGTATGTCTTTCAGTTAAAGGTTTATCCCTACTCACATTTGGTGTCTTGACTTAAACCCTAAAATATTAGTTTAAGTTTAATTTCCATTGACAGAAAGAAGTGTACATGAAAGTCACGACAAAGTATGAAAAATGACACCTTAGTGCGCTATAAAGGCCTCTCAATTTGTCTATATCTAAAGGAATATGTTTTATTATTATTATTTTACAGCTTCAGTGTCAGTTAGAAATCTACTCTACTCTCTACTCTACTTAAAACAGCCAAAGGTGATTTATTTTGGTCTTCCCGGCGTTATGCAAACCATACAGTCAAGCAGGGCCGTTTCTAGCCATTTTGATGCCCAAGGCAAAATCCCTATTAGCAAATATATAATATATGAATAACATATAATGTCAGTTTCTTGTCACATTCAAATTAGATGTCATAGTAACATAACTATTTTGTAGAAATTCAGCGCATTGTGAGTTCCTCAAATCTGAACGCATTAGGCCTATTTGTAAATCACACATTAATACATTTTATTACATTGAATTTTGTTATACAATTTGGATACATGTTTAGATATTATCAACAGCTACTTTTTGACTTAATCAATTTTTTTGTTCAATTGTTTTGTTGTTGTTGTGTCAGTTATTGCATTATTATTTCAGTCAAACCTATAAAATCCTTTGTTAACAAAAACTACATAGGCCTATAAAAGCCTGATCAGTGACATAAAAGTAATCAGAATGTTATAACTTGTGATCTTCCCCTTTAAATAACGTGATGCTCTGCTCTCTATATGTATGACGCTGCTCCCTTTAAGCGTTGTTGGAAGCTAATTATTATTATTTTTATTTTTTTTGGAAGCAAATTAATTGATTCAGCATTCCGTATAAGGATGTGTTACATTTGACAAAGCGGTTTAATAAAGTATGCATTGATCTTGTGAATTAGCAAATTTTACTATACCCATATGTTTTAATTGGCTGAAAAGGTTTTATATGGGAATATTGTACCTTTGGCGCAAAAATGCACACAGCACACCTTTTAGACCAGTTTCACATGAAACATGATTTCTAGACTGCCATAAATACTTTCTAAACAAAATACAGATTTTGTGCACTTTTACGTACCAATATATTAAATTGGCCTTTAAACTTGCAGGGCAAAATAAACAAATAAAATAAAAGCCTTACCTTACCAAAACACTGACAGAACCCATTGATCTAATGGATCACTTCCTCCTCACTCTTAACCTCAACATGATTCCTGACACATCACATACCCCTCCACATGTCACTTTTCGACGTAACTTAACCTCACTCTCACCCTCTCGGCTATCTGCTATGGTTTCATCTTCGCTTCCTCTCCTTAAACAGTTATCATATCTTGTGCTAACAGTGCTACTGACACTTTCTGTTCCACTCTGATGTCTTGTTTTGATACTTTCTGCCCCTTAACTTCCAGGCCAGCACGTACCACTCCTTCTGCCCCTTGGCTATCTGTCGTTCTCCGCGAACATCGTTCTAAACTCAGTGCTGCAGAAAGGGTATGGCGCAAATCACAAAATCCTACTGACCTTAATTTTTTATGGATCACTCCTCTCTGACTTCTCTGCTAATGTCTCCATTGCTAAAAGGACATACTATCATGACAAAATTAACAATTTGCCTAATTCTCGCATGCTCTTTAAAACATTTTCCTCCCTCCTTTGTCCTCCTCCTCCCCCTCCTTCATCAACTCTAACAGCTGACAAATTTGCCACATTCTTCAATAATAAAATTACAAACCTCACTGCACAATTTTCCACACCACAATCTGTCAAACACATCTTACCAGCAAACATAAACTCCTTCACATACTTCTCTCCACTCTCTGAGGCAGAAATCTCTAAACTCATCCTTTCCAGTCATCCTACTACTTGTCCGCTTGATCCTATTCCATCTTATCTCCTTCAAGCCATTTCTCCTGCAGTTGTTCCTGCACTCACTCACATCGTTAATACATCCCTTCACACTGGAATTTTTCCCTCAGTATTTAAACAGGCTTGTATTCTTAAGAAACCCACTCTTAACCAACTCTTTTAGGGAACTATAGACCGATTTCCCTTCTACCTTTCATTGCAAAAACACTTGAACGAGTTGTGTTCAACCAAGTCACTGCCTTTCTCACACAGAACAACCTTCTGGACAGCAACAGTCTGGCTTCAGAAGTAGACATTTAACCGAGACTGCCTTGCTCTCAGTTATTGAAGCCTTAAGACAAGCAAGAGCGGTTTCCAAATCTTCCATACTTATCTTGCTGGATCTGTCTGCTGCTTTTGATTCGGTCAACCAACAGATCCTCCTGTCAACCCTATTGAGAAACGCATCTCAGGAACCGCACTCCAGTGGTTTGAGTCTTACCTCTCAGATAGGTCCTTCAAAGTATCTTGGAGAGGTGAAGTATCCAAGTCGCAACATCTAGCTACAGGGTGCCACAGGGCTCAGTTCTTGGACCACTTCTCTTTTCTGTCTACATGGCTTCACTAGGTTCTGTCATTCATAAACATGGCTTTTCATATCACTGCTATGCTGATGACACTCAACTCTACCTCTCATTCCATCCTGATGATCTGACGATAGCTGCTCGCATCTCAGCATGTCTAGCGGACATTTCTAGCTGGATGAAGGACCATCACCTTCAACTAAACCTAGCTAGACAGAACTGCTTGTGGTTTCAGCAAACCCATCGTTTCATCACAATTTCACCTTCCAATTAGGCTCATCAACCATAACTCCTTCAAAAACAGCCAGAAACCTTGGAGTTGTGATTGATGATAAGCTGAATTTCACAGACCACATTACTAAAACTGCCCGGTCCTGTAGATTTGCTTTATTCAACATCAAGAAGATCAGGCCCTTTCTCTCGGAACATGCAACACAACTCCTTGTTCGGGCTCTTGTTCTGTCCAGACTTGACTATTGCAATGCTCTCTTGGCAGGTCTTCCAGCCAGTTCCATCAAACCTCTACAATTAATCAAAAATGCTGCTGCAAGATTAATCGTTAATGAGCGGAAAAGAACACACGTCACACCTCTGTTCATCAATTTGCACTGGCTACCAATAGCTGCTTGCATTAAATTCAAGGCATTCATTTTTGCCTACCACCTCTGGCTCTGCACCCCTTTACCTAAATTCAGTACTTCAGACTTATATGCCCTCTAGAACTTGCGTTCTGCAAGTGAACGACGCATTACTGTACCATCCCAAATAGGCACAAAATCACTTTCACAGACTTTTACATTAACTGTTCCCATCTGGTGGAATGACCTGCCTAACTCAATCCAATCAGCTGAATCCTTACACATCTTCAAGAAACGGCTAAAAACACATCTCTTCCATCTTTATTTGACCCTCTAACTCTAGCACTCTCTATTCTAATTTTATTTTATCTAATCTGTCTTCTTTTAATTTAAAAAACACACACACATTTGACCCTCTATCAATTGCATATATATTCTCTAACTGCTAGCTTTTCTTGTAAAACTAACACTAAGTTTCTTTTTTCTATGTTCTATATCCTCGTTTTCTTAAAAAAAAAAAAAAAAAAAAAAAAAGCTTCCTATGTGTACCGCATTAGGCTAACCTGGACTTGTAATAGCACTTGCATGTTGTTGCTCTTTTGTTGGTTTTGATTGCTTCTATAATATCCTCATTTGTATGTCGCTTTGGATAAAGCGTCTGCTAAATGACATAAATCAATAAATCAATAAATAATGGCATTGTTGAGTGCTCCAAATCCAAATGCAAACTTTGCATGCAACAATCAGAGGCAGCAACTGACAGCGCTCTGATCCAATGGCATACAGGCATTGTTAGAATGACAGTACTCTAGCCCAATCATGTTGGGGGATCAAGTGGGGGCGGCAATCATATTTCAGGGTGTCCGTGCCGCTCTTGATCACAAACATGTTGACATGTAGTGGCAGTACGTGCGCTCATTGGCGCACCCTCCAGCTGGTGGCGCTCTAGGCGACCACCTACTTACAGTGTATATGAATGTTATACACATTCAATATCATGAAGCATTGCAGAAAAAAGGAAAGTTAAAGAAAATTATCACACATGCAAAAAATTATTATCCTTTTATTTAATGGAAAAACTGATTTTAATAGTAACTGATAAACATTCATAGACATACGTGCTGTGAGACACGAGTTGGTTAAGCAATGGTATTTGCTTCTTTTGAAACCTTCAGAGTGCATTTTTTTTAAACTTATTTTTCAAATACTTTTCTTTTTTTTACAGAAGAATCTGTGGTGGAAAACTACATTACCCATAATGCAGTACAGAACCCCCCCCCAATCAAAGAGTCAAATAAGCAGAACATACCAATAGCAGAGCTCTTTATCTCCACCCACTCCGTGGAAAGAACAGATCTATCTATTATTACAAAAGAGGGCACCACCATTTATAAACGTAATGTGCATGGCTTCCAATTCTCTATCATAGGTTCACTCGACGCTGCGGCTTACGCTTTGGGAACGCCTCCTGCGTGACCGATGTCTGAAGCCCCTATAGAATCACACCAATTCATTGGCTGATGGCGCAACGCCGTCTCTGACGCAATCTGACCTTCGGGTTGGAATGAGGAGAGCCTCTTCACCATTACGAGACGAGGTCAGACCGCAAAAGCGTTTCTGCCCGCCTCGAACGCGCTCTCCTCGCTCAGCTCTGTCACAGCCACCCCTCGAGGCTTGGTGTGCAGAACGAGTTCACCCTCATTTTTCTTCGGTCTGGCAGTTGGGGGACGCGTTCGTCTCTCCCCCTCTACAGCCCGTCCTTTCGCCGCCAGCGGGCCACTTGTTAGGGTACACAGTCGGTTCTCTCCTGCAGCATTCGGTCCCCGTGCCGGCCACCCGTCAGTCCAGCACTTCACTCTCCGTCAACCCGAGCAAGGACGCCGAGGGCTCTCCTTCGCGGTGGAGGGTGCCGCTGCTTCCAGGCCTTCTCGACACCCCATCTCAGGTATGTCTTCCTTTGCACGACACTCTGCTTCCTCTATCGCATTTCATTCACGAATGGGAGCATCTACCAGGGGTATCGCTTTGGGTTCTCCGCACGATTCGGTCCGGCTACACACTTCAGTTTGTGAGAAATCCAACCCGCTTCGACGGGGTTCAACTGACAGTAGTAAACAGCGCCTCCAAGGCTTCTGTTCTACAGCAAGAGCTTTCCTCCCTCCTACAGAAAGGAGCGATAGAGGAAATACCTCAGTCGGACATCGAACGAGGGTTCTTCAGCCGTTACTTCCTCGTTCCGAAGAGGGACGGCGGCCTGAGACCCATTTTGGATCTGCGGCGTCTGAATTTTTCCCTTTACAAAGGGAAGTTCAAGATGCTGACTATGAAAACCATCATGTCTCAGATTCTGGAAGGGACTGGTTTGTCACTATCGACTTAAAGGATGCGTATTTCCACATCCAGGTCGTTCAGAGGCACAGGAGGTTCCTTCGATTGGCCTTTGGAGGGAAGGCTTACCAATACAAGGTCCTTCCCTTCGGCCTGGCCTTGGCGCCGAGAACATTCACGAAATGCATGGATGCTGCACTGGCCCCTTTGCGGCTCCAGGGCATTCATGTGTTGAATTACCTGGACGACTGGCTCATTCTGGCTCACTCCAGGGAGCTGGTGAGTCGTCACAGGGATATTGTTCTACGCCACATCCATTCTCTTGGCCTCAGGATGGACGGCAAGAAGAGTGTGCTCCTCCCATCTCAGCGAACCCTTTTTTGGGGGTTCGTTTGGATTCCATTCAGATGCAGCCCGATGGCTCCTGCCCGGATATCCAATTTTACAGCATGTCTGGCCCGCTTCAAGCTAGGCCGTCATGTCTCTTTAGGTCCATGCCGCAGGCTGCTAGGCCTCATGGCAGCGGCCTCCCCTGTGTTGCCCCTAGGGTTGCTTCACATGAGGCCGTTCCTTTGGTGGATGAAGGAGCTGAGGTTACACCCTCTGTACCAGCCACTCGCCTTATCAGGGTGTCGCGCAGTTCCTCTCGACCCCTTTTACAATGGCGGGACCCGTTTTTCTTCGGAGCGTGGTAAGAATGGGTGCGATTCACCGTCGCCATATGGTCACGACGGACGCATCAATGACGGGTTGGGGAGCGGTCTTCAAAGGCAGACCGGCGAGCGGGGTGTGGACAGGAGAGTTTCTCTTTGGCACATAAAATTGCCTGGGACTCAGGGCTGTCTTCCTGGCTTTGATGTGTTTTCTCCCCGTCCTCCGGGGGCATCATGTCATAGTCAGGATGGACAACATGGTGGTTGTGTCCCACATAAACCGTCAGGGAGGTTCACGGTCGCGCACCTGGACAGGCTTGCGCGCCGTCTTCTCCTTTGGTCCTAGTACAAGTTCCTGTCCTTGAGAGCATTTCACGTTTCGGGAATACTGAACCTCGCGGCCGATTTTCTGTCGAGACAGAAACTCAGGCGGGGGGAATGGACGTTGAACCGTCAGACAGTGTCCCAGATTTGGGATCTGTTTGGCAAAGCGGAAGTGAACCTCTTTGCTTCTCAAGAATCATCCCAGTGCCCGCTCTGGTTCTCCCTGAGTTTCCCAAAGACTATGGGCATAGATGCGTTCGCCCACCCATGGCCGAATGTCATGCTGCACGCGTTTCCGCCAATAAAGCTGATTCCGGCAGTACTATGCAGAGTAAAGGTGAGCAGTGCCCGTCTCCTTCTCATAGCCCCATTCTGGCCCTCCCAGACTTGGTTCTCGGAGTTAACTCCCCTCATGTATCGGTCCCCTTGGGAGATTCCGATCAGGCGGAACTTACTGTCCCAGCTTCATGGCAGGATCTGGCATCCCCAACCAGAGCTCTGGAAGTTGTGGGTATGGCCCATTCAGGGCCAAGGGCCGTGATGGATGTTTTACCTGTCGAGGTTCAGGAGACCATCGCCAGTGCCAGAGCCCCCGCTACTCGGAAGCTATATTCTTCCAAGTGGGGTGTCTTTGAGTCATGGTGTTTAACTCGAGCAATAGACCCAGTTAACTGCCCTGTTGGTCCAGTGCTGGAGTTTTTGCAAGAGAGGCTGACAGCAGGGGCGGCTGCTACCACCTTTAGGGTTTACGTAGCGGCCATCGCAGCTCAGAGAGAGCTAGATGAGATCCCCCTGGGGAGACATCGAAGGATGGTCTCCGCCTTTATGCGTGGAGTCAGACGGCTTAGGCCGGTTCGCCCCACGGCAGTTCCTTCTTGGGACTTGTCAGTCGTCCTCGAAGGTCTGGTGATGGCCCCTTTCGAGCCCTTAGAGTCAGCTTCGGAGCGGATACTGACTCTTAAGGTTACTCTTTTACTGGCGCTTACGTCACTAAAAAGAGTTGGAGATTTGCAGGCCTTCTCTGTTAGTAAGACGTGTATGGACTTTGCCCCGGGTCTAGTCAAAGTGACCCTGCGGCCTAGGCCGGGTTACATTCCCAAGGTCTTGTCCACATCGTTTCGATCTCAGGTGGTCACGCTTCACTCTTTCCATCCTCCTCCCTTCGCTTCAAGTGAGGATGAGAAACTCCACATGCTCTGCCCAGTTAGGGCATTGAAGCTGTATGTGGATCGCTCCAAGGTTTGGAGAAAATCCTCCCAGTTGTTGGTCTGTTTGGTGCTGGCTGCCGCGGGCTTGCCACATCGAAACAGAGGATTTACCACTGGGTGAGAGACGCCATTATGCTGGCTTATGAGGCGTGGAACCTCCCTTCACCTCTTAGTCTTCGGGCGCATTCTACTAGGGGTGTAGCCTCCTCTCAAGCTCTTTCTAGAGGGTACCCCTGGAAGATATTTGTGTTGCGGCAGGATGGTCCTCTCTGCACACCTTTGTCAAGTTTTACAACCTTGACGTTGATACGGCTTCAGGTTCTCAGATCTTGTCTTTTTGAACCGACCGTATGTTGTTGGTTCATTATTGGACCAGATAGGCAGCGTTTTCAGCTTGGCGTGTTTGGTATATCGTTCCCAAAGCGTAAGCCGCAGCGTCGAGTGAACCTATGATAGAGAACGTCTCGGGTTACTCGCGTAACCCTTGTTCTCTGAATAGGGAACGAGACGCTGTGTTTGCTGCCAAGCTCCTCACGCTGCCGACAGGGTTCTTTTCGGCAGAGAAATCTGAGGAGTGGATGGCGCGTTCGCCAGTATAAGCTGACGACGTGATTGCGTCAGAGACGGCGTCGCGCCATCAGCCAATGAATTGGCGTGATTCTATAGGGGCTTCAGACATCGGTCACGCAGGAGGCGTTCCCAAAGCGTAAGCCGCAGCGTCTCGTTCCCTATTCAGAGAACAAGGGTTACGTGAGTAACCCGAGACGTTTTCAGTGTCTGCTTAGTTATATTAGCTGTGCCACATAGCTTGTTATGCTGCTTGATATTGCAAACTGGTGTGTATTTGTTATCACATTACTTTAATGTATTATTATAAACCCTAAAGCCCTGAGACCAGTGACACACAGTCATTCATTACAATCATTTGTGCATAGAAACGCTATTAATCTTTACAATCTAGGCATCAATGAGTCCACAGGCCTGTAGAACTTTAGAAACAGCTTGTATAAGATCATTGGCATAGTCCCAGAGATGATCATCTCTTACAAGTTTTGTGTTGGGTGGGTATGTAAAGTTTTTAAAGTGATACATGCGAGCGATTGCATTATCCACTCGGACCGTAGACCTTCCGTTCACACTTTCCAGCAGGCCATGGACTGTAGCCTTCAGAACCAGCCGAGGATTTACTATAATCTTGTAATTGTTGAAAGTATTAGGGAGGTTGGGTACTCGATCGATATAATTTAAAATATTCACTCCTTGTATGTTTTTACATTTATTTTGCTCATAATCCGCATGAGCCTTTGCAGTGAACGGGAATGGTTATTCTCAAACTCAAAGCCACATCCGTATTTGGTCTCAAGCTCAGGCAACAGCTCCTTCCAGGTTTTCACTTTGAGAGGCAGAATGAGTTCATCTAAGTAATGTAGAGCCACATAGCGACTTTGGTTCATGTAACGATAAACACAATCGTTAAGTGCAGGGATTTGCCCAAAGTACTGCAGCTGACCTGGTGACTAATTTATATTCCAGCCGCGAGACACATTAAGGTGCTTTTTAATCGTCCACGGAATGATCTCCACAAAACCTTTTTTCTCATAATAGTCCAGAAACTTCTGTATGTCTGAATCACAGTTGGTTTTATATATCACCACCCTTTGAGCACCAGGCAAGCAGTCTGAACATCTCCATGGACTGGACTAAATTCAGCACACTCTTGTAGTCATACATGACAGAGATGCAGGTTGTGAACTCATACGGGAAGGTTTTTTGATCATCTCTGTTTCTAATAGGTTGGAAGGACGTTATGCTCTCTGAGGCACCACTGGCTGTGATTGCAACATGCGTCGGTGTCAAACATGTGCTTTTGATAGTGCACGTGATGGTAGCAGTGCCATATTCAAAGTTAAAGTGGTCATTATGAATTGAGTATTGAGCTGATAATGTCACGGTCGTCCCGTTACAGCATATCACACAGCTGAACGTCGCCTGCTCACTTCGACGAACAATGGCAATCGTCTTTATCTGTTTCTCACCAAAACGATGCTCCATGTAAGAGCCGATCACGTATGTGTTAAGGTGGCTAACTTTAATCACAGGCCCGTCCTTTACTTGAACACCACAAGCCTTTGCAGATGGAGGACTGGTGGATGTGGAGATGTGTGGTGTTTGGGGGATTGATGAATTAAATGATGAAGGATGTGTTGGCAGATCAGAGTCTTCAGGTTTGGCATAATGTGCTTTAGAGAAATATTTCACAGAAATTAAGACAATAAGGCAAATAATATAAATAAACACAAGAAAATACAGATCTTCGATGTACAGTTCTTCATCTTAAAAGGCTTTGCTTCTGATTCACTCTCTGGTCGTTCTTATTTCACATCGGATTTCCCTAAAGAAAAGAAAGAACAGAAATTAAAAGTTTTTTTTTTCTATTAAAGCAACACAATTTAACATTTTATCACAATTTTATTTAATTACATACAATCCACTTACACATGTGAATGTTTACTTAACCCATTTGTGTTGGGAGTGTATGAATATTTTTTATTGAATTGACTAAAACTGAGCAGTGCATTTTTAGCTCCAAGCATGCTTTGCATAACAATTAATTGTGAGAGTAAAGCTGCATCTGTAATTGCATACTTCACTACTAGCCTTTGTATATAGCAGGGCTCTAGAGTGCGACCTAATTTCTCAAGGGTGCGACTAAAAAAAATCTGAGGGCGCACCTGTGCAACCAGCCGTATTTTTGCTATTCCTAATCCCAAATCAGAAGCGAGATCGCTCACGTGGAGGAGTTTCAGCACGCGCAACATGAAAGCCCTGTTTATGATAGAAGAGAGAACTAACCATTAACACATGCTTACACTTTAGGCCTGTGGCTGTTATATTTAAACTAAGTTTATTTAATGGGTTTTTATTTTATTTTGGCTTCTAAGTATATAGCCGCGTTTCTTCTAGCACAACTTCCTTCCTTCACAGCGGCGCGCATTCGCTCCTCCTGACCAAAAATTAACGTCAGAATCAGATCAATCGTCTGTCGATTGTTGTAGAATGCCGTCTTTACAGTTACTAAATTGCTGGACATGTTTGATAATAAAACGTTGAAAGTACAATCCGCACGAGAGACGCTGTTCCCCAGGCTGAAGTGTGTGTGTGTGTGTGTGTGTGTGTGTGTGTGTGTGTGCGCGCGGCGTACTCTAAAACTGACAAGCAAAGTACACTTTGAGCTTCAGACGCGTCCAAACGATCAAATACACACAAAGCATGTAAAAACCTCCGGCTTGGAGAGTCTTCACTTAAACACAGTTTATGTCTTAAAGTGAACGAGAACAGTTTGGAGAAAATTGTGTGTCAATATTTTGTTTTAGTGACAGACTGGTGCTTCATTAATGTTAACCAAAGAACAAAATGCAAAGAGAAAATCACTCACAGCTCTTAATCTGTATAAAGTTATAGCTTTAAGCATTAATCTATCAATACATATAGTGACAACTATGCAGTGTTCATTTACATTTGATCACTTTCAGATTTCTTTTGTAGCTATTATTTACCTGAACATTAATGTTAGTAGACATTCATGGAAAAATTAAAAACTGTTTTTTTTTTTTTTCATTTGTACATTTGTTTTATGGTATGACAAATGGTATATTTGTCAGTTTGTTTAACTTTGTTTCTTTGTTCATGTTCTTACTGTATCTTATGTATATTAAACACTAAAATTTCAGAATATAAAGCAATGTTAATTAAGCTGCTAATCTATCATATAAATATAGATGCATATATGTATTTATGTGTGTGTGTGTGTGTGTGTGTGTGTATTTATGTGTGTGTGTGTGTGTGTGTGTATTTATGTGTGTGTGTGTGTGTGTGTGTGTGTGTGCGTGTGCGTGTGTGGTGTGCGTGTGTGTGCGTGTGCGTGTGCGTGTGTATATATATAAATAAATACAAGCCAGATAAGAATACCATTAAAGTACCGGATCGATAAGAGGGAGTAAATACCGTTAAAACCTTAACGATACCCATCCCTAATTAAAATACAGTATGAGCACAGACAGACCAGGTGTTTTTTTTTCTCTTTAAATACTTTTTTTTTTCATAATGTTTAGTGAAATTATTTGGTAGTCCGAGGTGGGATGGGGGCGCCAGATTTTTTTTATAGGTTTAAGGGGGGGTTGAGAAGCACTGCACTAGAGCATCCCTTCATTCAGACACAGTGGAAGATCTGATAAGAATCAGGGGCCAAGTCTGGAAGATGTTGATGCTAGAGAGAGTGTGGCCAGCTGGTTTAGCCGAGGCCAAAGATCAAGAAGGACAAACTACAGGAGTTGGCCATCCGAGGGGCATGTGACTGCAATGGAGGACAGTCCATAAGATATTGAGCCATGAGTTGTTCAGTTTGACACCCTTCAAACACTTAATTTAGATTTAATTTTTATTTCATTTATCTTGAGATGTTTTAACTTTAAACACTTTAAGCACCAACACTTTTTCAGTAAGTTACCTTTCTTGTAGAATTGTGCTTCAAATAAAGAACTTTATGTTGACCAGATTGTTAGTTAATTGTTTACTAGTCAATATTGCCTATATGAAAATTTGGGTTCACCTAACTTTTGTGCTGGTGCACCTAAGAAAAAAAGTTAGGCGCACCAGTGCAACCAGTGCAAAAAGTTAGTCTAGAGCCCTGTATAGTATGCGAAAAACAGTATTCAAGGCAAGTAGTATGTCCAAAATCATAGTATTTGTGGCAGTGAAGTGAAGCAACTGATGTAGGTAGGTCATTTGACAGTAAAAAACAAATGGTGGATATAAGTATGTCCAAATTTCATATATACTACCCGTACATATACTATGTAGAGCACACTTTTTTAATGGTTGTGAAGTAAATTCAAATTCAAATGTTCAATTTATTTGAACATTTATTTTAGCAGTGATCCTTGGTGGACATCTGTATAATGTTGTACGTGTATCCTTTCCCCAGTTATCTCCTTTGTCCATGTCTGTCTGTCCCTTCTCTACTTCTCTCTCTTGTGGCAAATCAGTAACTGAGTATCAATGACGTGAAAAATACGTTTATTCAAGTGTGCTATTAGTATACTTATTTTAAACTAAAAAGAGAAAAGTATACTTTTAGTCTACGTTTTATGTACTTCTCAGAAATATACTTAAAAATATAGCTGCAAGCAGCAATGACAGGGTGCAATGTTTGACTAACACGTGGCACCATTATCAAATCGATGTGGTGTGTTCTCTGTGAGGTAACAATGGCACACACAAAGTTTGGTGTCAATATGCCAAAGCATTGCAGAGATACAGCCTCAAGTGTAATTTTGGCATCATGCCTCAAAATCGTTGCTGTGGTATGCGTAAACCATTTTGTCTATCAACACAATATCCACAATTTTTTGTCAGCATGGTCTAAAGATGATATGATTTGCTTTTTGGTTTTGGTTAAAATCGAACAAATGGTTGAGGGGGAGTTTGAAAAAGTAGGTTTTCAACATAAATCAAAATGGCGTACAGGAATTTCAGCTTTCTATGACATAATTGGTATGTATGTTGTCGGCATGATACAAGGAATAATTTGAGACCAGTTTAATTACAATAGGCTAATGCAATCAAAAGTTATTAGTATTTTCTGAATTGTCATTATTTATAATTAATGAATGGTTTATTACTCTTGACCAAAGGATGGCGTTGTCACCAAACTGACGTGGCGTGGTCAGTGTAAGGTGACAATATCACATACAAAGTTTGGTGTGAATATGTCAAAGTTTCACTGAGACACAGTCTCAGATGCAGTTTGGCATCTTTCCAGCAAATTCGTTGATGCGCTAAACAAAAACGGTGTCGTATATCGACACGAAATCCATACGTTTTTGCCAGCATAGTCTGAAGATGATCTGAGTCAAATTTGGTGAAAATCGGACTAACGGTCTAGGAGGAGTTTGAAAAAGTAAGTTTTCAACATGAATCAAAATGGCGGACAGGAAGTTCAGCCAATTATTGTAAAATTGGTATCGATGTTGTTGGCATGAACCACGGAATGTATCAACACCAGTTTTATTACAATAGGCTAATGTAAGCAAAAGTTATTAGCATTTTTTGAAATTTCATTATAACTTTTGACCCCAACTTTTGTCCACGCCTAAACATGTTTTTTTTACATAAAAAAATAGAATAACCAATATATATATTATATATATATAATTCTCCCACTTATAAATATTTTATTATTAAAAATAAAACGTCAAGAGAAAGAAAACGACCCCAACTTTCACCCAGTTCTACCAAACTCAACCCTAAAGTAAATCCTTACAAACGACATAACAATAAATGAAGGTGAGCAGTGCTTTTAAAAAAGAACATAGCAGCTGTAGCCTAGTTCCACTTGAACGCGCGCACTTAACGGTACATGCGCTTCCTGCTGTTCTGAGCGGTTTTTATAAGAAATAGCCTATTTATAAAGTCACTGCCACCATCATTTTAATTTATTTTAAATTCTGTAATTGATTATTAATGCAAGAATTGCTTTTAAAACAATAAGCATATAAACTAAAAAGAATGGAAAAATGAAAACTAAAAGTAAGCTATGTAGGCTTAATCCCATAATTTATAGGCTATAACAATAGAGGAACATTTATGGCTTAAAAATGAAATTTCAGACAAAA
>JAPDDN010000616.1:40000-120484 GCA_027422405.1 Ptychobarbus kaznakovi | reverse complement strand
GGTTTCGTTACCCTCTATAAATTCACTTTACCTCCAATATGTAAAAATCATCACACATAGAAGGGTATCTGTCAAAAATGCAAGTGAGGAAGGACAAACATATGTTTACCTACAGCTATCGTATGTCTCACATGCGGACGATTGAGTCTCGAGAAGCGTCCAAGTTCAGTCTAGCAGAGAGGGGCGAAGCGTGTTCCGGGATGGGGAGTTGTCGAGACCGGAGGGGGAGAAGTCGTCGACCGGGGCCTGGATCGCGTCTTCCGCGGCGGCACCCAGGGTCCGTAGTTTCCCCGGCGCCGGTGGGATGTGAAGGCCATCTGTGTCGATCGCGTCCCGGGTGCACGGGGCACGTGCCTGAGAAACACACGGAGTAGAGGTGGTGAGAGTATTAGCAGCGCGTTGCGTACTTACCCGGACTTGTGCGCATCAGCCCGAGATGTTTCCAGCGTTGCTTTCCGTTCCCTCAGCTGGGCCCGCTTCCCAAGCAGCTCATCGATCCGTCTCTCACCACGGCCTCCAGCTCAAGCTGCACCGAATGCAGCTCGAACGTGTCCTCACCTGCACACAAAGGTAGACACAAATCCGCCATTAAAGCAAGTAACAATGAAACAATGTTAAATGTGTGTGTGTGTGTTGGTGTGTGTGTGTGTGTGTGTGTGTGAAAAGGGGTATTAGCTGCTGTTAGCGGCACCCGCACTGGCTTTGCTAACGGGCTATAAGCTAATAGCGGACTCGAAATCAAAATAAAACTTGCGATAACAAGCCGCTCTGATTATTCTCGTTGCAGTATGCGATCGGGATATATTCACACGATATAGAAACCAAAAATTATTGTGTATAAAAATCGGAATTTAAGATAGAAAATAGACGATAAAGAAATTGCTTGACGGAGATTCAATTCAAAACAAGCGTCAGCGCCAAACCGGAAACCGGAAGTGATTCAGCGTGTCTCCGGAAGAGTAGTAGTAGTAGTAGTAGTAGCTTTATTGTCACTAGTCACATTAGTACCAGCGAAATTAGCCATCAACCTGTCCATACATACACAACATACATATGACAACGGGGTAGACAGAACAGGAAGACAGGGGTAATGGAAGAGAATTACAGCATTTTACATGAGGAGAGGGAGGAGCAAAAAAATTGACCCCCAGACTATGCTCCAATTGGAGTACAGTGTGAGAACAGAAAAAAACACCTCAGCACAAAAGCACATATACCATAGACACAACTTGCAACAGGGGTTTACATATCCAGCACTGGCAAGCAGCCATCCGGTCCGGTGCCATTTGCGGCGCCGGTCAACAGACCTGCTCAACAGTGTGGCGGTACAAAGCGTTCAGAGGCAGTTTGGTCGGGGGAGGGGGGTAATGTCTGTGATAGGGGAGGGAACAAGAGTGTCCCGCTGCAGTGTTCTTTCCCAGGGATAAATTTCCAACAACGACCTTGCCGGGCAGTGCTGGTACGTGGGAGCCAAAAGATAAGATTGCGATTTGTTTAGGCGAGTTGCCGCATTCCAAAGCAGCTACTCTTTTTTGTCCATTCTGGTCTCGTTCGTAAATTTTCCTCTGTAAATCCGTGATCTTCAATCCATATTAATAGTCCAGATAGAATCCATATTGCGGTTTAAAAGTCTAAAAGTCTCAGACAATGCTGACCGCTCCTTACCACTACAGTCATGACGGGCAGCTTTGTGAGGCTTTGGACAGCTGTACCCGTTTTTTATTTTTGATAACCCAGGGCAAGCCTAATCCAATCAGCAAATGACCTGTTTATCCCGGTTCCGAAAAGGTAGATATCTTCAATGTCCTCAACGAAAAGAGCCACCAGACATACGATTTGCCACCTCTCCCGCATCCCTCGTATATCCAGCTGCGACGTTCCGTCAGGGCAGACAGGTTCCCCGGAACCCAATTTTCTAGTCGAAAGATGGTGACAATAGCTGAGAGACCAGTTGATCAAATCCATAATTTCTTAGTTTGAAAGAACAGTGCAGAGAGAGTCTCTCAGGAAAGACGAGACAAAGAAGCAAGCAAGGGAAAAAAGGGAGGACGGGTGAATGCGACTGCCTCCGTTGATAGCCAAACGAGAGAGTTTGAAGCAAGAGCGTGAAGCAAGAAGCTATCTGTGTGAGGCTCTGTGTCTGTCTGTGTGAGGCTCTGTGTCTGTCTGTGTGAGGCTCTGTGTCTGTCTGTGTGAGGCTCTGTGTCTGTCTGTGTGAGGCTCTGTGTGTGTCTGTGTGAGGCTCTGTGTGTGTCTGTGTGAGGCTCTGTGTCTGTCTGTGTGAGGCTCTGTGTCTGTCTGTGTGAGGCTCTGTGTCTGTCTGTGTGAGGCTCTGTGTCTGTCTGTGTGAGGCTGTCTGTGTGAGCTCTGTCTGTCTGTGTGAGGCTCTGTGTCTGTCTGTGTGAGGCTCTGTGTCTGTCTGTGTGAGGCTCTGGCTCTGTGTCTGTCTGTGTGAGGCTCTGTGTCTGTCTGTGTGCTCTGTGTCTGTGTGAGGCTCTGTGTGTGTGTGCGAGGCTCTGTGTGTGTGTGCGAGGCTCTGTGTGTGTGTGCGAGGCTCTGTGTCAAAAGACAATCAATTTTAGTCTGTGGGGGGTTAATGGCTGCTAAAATGTTTACAAGACATTTTAACACTCTGAGAGTTCGGTGCCCATCTGCAGGTACCTTTGCAACCTGACACAGTCTGGCCCAGCCATTCTCAGCACCAGCTGTCAATCCTCAATGCCGGGAGGGTCGTCGACGGATGGGCTGTGTTTGGATTAAACCTATTAAACAAGACAGGTCACCTTGTGATCATCAGGGACAAGATGCACACACGTGGATCATGGCATAATTGAAATAAAAAAGGCAAGGCAAATAGAATGTTTAAATCATTAACCTCTTATCACATATCTTGTTGTATAATGGATTATGAGCATGCGCATTGAAACAACAAATTGCACGACTTGCGGGAAAAAGTAATTAATTTCTGCATTCTGAAAATCCTGATTGAGGCTCAACGTGGGAACCATGATACGAAAACAGTGAGGGCACAGGCAGTGTAGCAGTGGTGTCTGCAACTAGTTGAATGTTTAAGAAAATACCTTTTTAAGACCAAGTAAATAAAATTTGAGGAACAAATGAGGGAAAAAAACAAATATGTTCTTTATAATGTAAATGTCTGGAGAGAAACACGATGAGTTGTTTTAACTTCCGAGTTTGAAAATACAAATTTCAACAGGCATTCATAATTTTAGTTAATTTTTACAAAAGCTCCCTGAAAAACTCCTGACACTATAATATGGGAATATATTTTACTGTAGCTTCAGATCATGCTGCAAAAAATGCTTCTTCCTCAGTATTTTTGTCTTGTTTTCCAGTGCAAATGCCTAAAGATTCTTAAATAAAGATACATTTACTGGAGATACAAAATAACATCAAATACAAAGTCTTGTTTGAAGTGATTAAAACAAGAACTAATATCTGCCATTATTGGCAAAATAGTAACCTCAATTTAAAGGGACATTTCGATTACTCATTGACAGATAGTTGTTATTGTTTTAAGAAATAAACTTATTTAATTTATTACATTTTTCAAGACTTTTTTTATATTTGCATCTGAATTAAACATATCTTGATTGAAAGATGTTTGATATTTGTACTAGAAAACAAGACAAAACACAGAGGAAGAGATTCATTCACTTTTTGCTTTGCATCCATCATTTTCTGAATTTCTGCTCTGATTTAAAACGTTCTTAAGGCATTGATTTGTGTAACGGTAAATAAAGACATTTTAAGACTTAAAAACCCTTTTGTGTATGATGTTAATGTGTCCAATATTTACCTGTATCTGACTGAGGATCTGGACATGTATCAGGAAAAGATGACAGCAATGGCACGAGTAGTGGTCTCTACAAGAAAACACAATAGAAATATTACAAAAATTTATAATTATATTACAGACACAAATAAACACACACACACACACACTACAATACTGCAGTAATCCTGCTGTTCTTGGCAGACTGAAATTCATTTACAGTTTCATGCAAATATAAAGCCCAATACAGTCAGGAAAATGGTACATTTATTGTTGTTTATGGCTAGATTGTGGTTACTACAGTAAAACCATGGTCAGAAAACATTTTTAAACAGCTGAATACATGTCATCTCATTACAACAATGAAAATAATGGTTATGTGCATTCATAATTTAGCTTGTAATCAACAAATGAGTGTTAATGATGACAAACAATACACAGAAACGAAAACTACAGCTATGTTCTTTCATAATTTAGCTTGTAATCAACAAATGAGTGTTAATGATGAAAAACAATACACAGAAATGAAAACTACAGCGATGTTCATTCATAATTTGGCATGCAAACAAACAACCCCACGATGATCAACGGTAAACAAAGCCCAACGGGGCAAAGTTTGGTAACAAAACATAAACTGATGTCGCATAAAGCATCTTACCTTTGATAAATAAGACGAGAATGTGTTGAATTAAAGAACCGAAGCGATCGCTGCCGTGTTTTCTTCTTCTGTGAATTCAAGCTTCCCGCGAAGCCGGAAACCGGAAGTGCGCCACGGGAGCGCAAGCGGCCGAAAGAATATTACATCCGTAGTGGTTTAGCACTACCATTGAGAATGAATTGGAAACGGTTTAGGGCCGTTTAGCGCCGCGCCGCCCGGGTTCGAGACCCGCTCGGCACAAGATACGAGATGGAGCGGTGCGGACCCGTGTCGGGGGGTGTTACATACGGAAAGCATTTGTTTTGCACTATATTTACAGTCCAGTTTAAACTGTTATGAATATTCCAAATAAAACAAGGAAACACCAACAAACACAAGCAAATAAAGGTGTGAAACAAAAACACAAGCCTTACCTCTTCTCAGCTCGTGCAGCCATTGCAAGAGGGTTCAAATGCTGTTAGTCGCCGGGGTCAGATGTGAAGATTGTTTATATATTATATTATATATTTAATATGATATGTTTTAAGACTCAGATTCAACATTTATAGATTAGAGGACAATGGGATACTGGACCACGACGTGTCTATAACTGGCCAGAGCTGCTTATTTATGTTATGAAGTGTTTTAATTTGCTTAACACAAGCTTTTGAGAAAACAAGTTTAATATTAGAAGTTTAATAACAGTTTTAAAAGGCATTCCATGTTCCCAATTTGTCACCTATATATATATATATATATATATATTAAATTATTTTATATATTTATTAATTTACATTTTAAAATTCTGACTTTATTACATGGTTATTAATATTATTGCTGCCAGAAATCTGACATTTTTAAAATAAATTATTTAAAATAATATAAGATTTACACATATGAACATACTTTATATGTTACTTGATATGTATATGTTAAACTTATTTAATAATATATTATTTTTTATGCTGAATTAACTCCACTTTAACACTTTATGGGAGTTAGGTTAAGTGATTTGTGTTCAATTTAACTGAAACGAATTAAAATTAGAAACGCAGAACACAACACTGGCTTTGCCTGAACGTCGGTGTCTCAAGTTGTCCAGCAGAGGACAGCATATCCTTTTTTTTAAACGTGAAGCCCCCCTCCCGGCTCCGTTCTCTGTTATCTTCTATGTTTATTGTAATTGCAGATGATTAAATGAGGGGCACCGTGTCTGTCCGACCATCTTTATAGAAAGACAGTGTGCCAAACAACACCACCGTGTTCAGTCTAACATGACATGCACTAGTGTTTTCCTGGGGGGGGGGGCATTATGAGTGGCTCGGATCAAGTCTACACTACTGCTCGATGAAGACATTACAAAGCCATTAGCGCAGGGAACTCGACACCACCCCCCTCTGTGTCCTGTGACGTCGTGCTGCCGATGTTCAAAGCTGTAGTGTTGAAACTTCAGTGACAGGATTCAGTCGATCGTCTGCTCAAGGTAACAGATTAAATGTTATTTTTTAAATGTTTGCATGATGTTACAAGTTGTGCCTGTACATATATATTCACGTCTTTGATTACATTAACTTTTATAGTTAAATGCAAATGGCTCATTCGTGTTACTCACGACGGACTTTTGCACATCACCAGAGATCAAACGCACTTTTTAAAAGTACTATTCATGCAATCATTATATGGTTGTAACATTTGACAATCGATTTTGATCTAGCTCGGGTAAATAAATCTATCAATTTACCAATCGTACTGTTTAACACTGTACAGCGTCTTTTAATGCAGTCTAGCGTATAAGCCTATATTAATAAAATTGACATGACTTGAATAGAATCTACGACTCTGGTGAAAAACCTCCACAATCCACAAAAAAAGTTTGAGTCAACAAATTGAAAACAAGCTAATTATTGCCATTAATTATGAATTGTATTATGTATATATATATATATATATATATATATATATTTATATATAACGTATAAAGTACTCGATTGTTGATGTTAAATATTAATGTTAATAATAAAAAAAAAAAAAATTCCTAGCAAAACAATGGTTTGACTGTAAAATTTGGTACGTCCCCCAATCCTCGGCAGATGTTTATGCTGATCTGTGGCAATGCATCTGGCGCTGTACATAGTTAACAGAAACGTTTAATACGGTCTTCCCATGTCAATCTACATGAACATTTGTTTTGTAATATGCTGTTTAAATTGACCTATATGGATGATCTTTATTATTATTTATTTATTTTTCTCTTTAGTCTTGTTACTTTGTCAGCATAATGTTTTTGCATCTAATGATTTCCTCCCATATGTATTTTAGGTGAAGCTCACTTTGAAGTTGCACATTTGACCACAAAATGTGGTCAATTACCTACACACACAAACAATTATAATGTTCTATTCTGTGTTTTTCTATCAGGACAAGAAAACAATGAGTAGCTCTGAAGATGAAGTTGACTCGCTTTTTGAAGAGTCGATGGTTGGTCGAATAAATTCCTTGGAAAAATTTGCAACCGAGGAATTTTCAAAGTTGAAAAAACGAAACCAAAACCTTCAAGATACGTTAAATGAAAGGATGACCAGTGACATGGCTGCGGTTAAGGCTGAGCTCAGTGCCTTAAAAACACGTGTCGCTGACCAAGATAGACAGCTACAGGAACTAAAGAAGGAGCTGGTTAGGGTTAGGGTTAGGGTTAGGTATAGAGGTAAAAACGACTTTCACCCTCATTAGTAACCACCCTCATTAGAATATTGCATCCGATTGGCCAAAGCTTAACTGGGCGTATCTGCTGACTCGTAGGCCCGAATTACACGTGTGTGGTATCGTTAGAACCGGGAAGCTGCCCTCTTTCAGGCTAGGTATAGAGGTAAAAACGACTTTCATCCTCATTAGTAACCACCCTCATTAGAATATTGCATCCGATTGGCCAAATCTTAACTGGGCGTATCTGCTGACTCGTAGCCCCGAATTACACGTGTGTGGTATCGTTAGATCCGGGAAGCTGCCCCCTTTCAGGTGTTGGTAGGTTCAGATGAATGGATTGATAAAAAACATAAATGGACAAAGATCCATAAACAGCAGGATACATCTGAAGGATGGACGGTCTATAATTTAACATACTAAAAGAGCAATCCATTTTTTTTTACGTTAAATGTTACATTGTTTAAATGTGCCACTGTCCTATGCTGGACATTTGTCTGTACGAATATTTAGTTCTTTAAAAAGCATTCAACTGTAGTCTGTTGACTTGTTGTTTTGCATGTATATATATATTTTAGAATATTGAATAAGAGGTGTATAAGAGGGGAATTTTCCTTAGGGATAGTGACCTTAGGTTTAGGCTCGTGTTTAGGTCAAGTCTAGATAACCTTGCCCATTCGGGTAAAACCGTCAGGTGTCTACAATCCACATGGCCACTCAGGGGTAAGTTTAGGTGTCAGTCAGGTGTTATTGCCGAAAAATACAGAGTCACAATTTTAGATTGATTCGATTGATCCAGTGGATATTAGAAAATACAAATTCAATTTAAGGAGATAGATGATAGGTAGATTTCAATCTAATAACCAGATAAAAAGAGAATTTAATAAACAACTGGACACACCTGAAGGATGGACTGTCTGGGAGTGAAGACATCCGTCTGAAAGCATGTTCCATACTGTGATTTTTGCTAAGGTTTCTCAATCCGTAGCAGTTTTTAACACGTGCTATGGACAGTTTCATCCAGGAGAGGGCGACTTAAGCCCTCTTTATAGACAGATTCTGCTTTGTTGTATGTCTATAAACTTTAGTTTTTCACCTTATGACGTGTTTCTGTGATATCTTATTTCTACTTTTTGTTTCATTGTTTCTAAAACCAACAACTGTATTAACTGTTTAACAGTAATAACTGTAATAACATTTTTTTGCACATCATACTGTTTTGCACTTTTTATTCCATTGCACATTTTACTCTTATTTCTCTTTTCTTACCATATATGTGCTCTTGTGTCGTTACTTTTACATAGTTTTTATTTTTATTCTTTTGCACTGTCCACTGAGCGGACCTGATTGCACTTACATTTCACTTCTGATTATACCCTGTATAATTTTTTGTGTGACAAATAAAGAAACCTTGGACCTATTAGTTTCTCCTTTTAGGTGTTACAGGTTTTATCTGTGGCTTTGGTGCATATCTCAGAGCATAAAATAATTATTTTCATTTGTTGAATGAGCACTGTGCTACGTCCGAAATGATTGCACTGTATTTTTGGTATAATTATTTTATATTATTATTTTGAGCTCCTTTTTTAATCGCTTTAGTGTCTGCTTGAATTCAGCCCCTCGTCTCAGTGCCTACCAAAACTCCCATCATCTTTTGTCGGCGTATTTCGGATGTTTCCTTTTTCAGTTTTAAATGAACCAATTCATTAACTAGGGCTATTTTAGTCTAGGGGTAAAATCTTTTAGGTGTAAGGTGTATAAGAGGGGAATTTTCCTTAGGGATAGTGACCTTAGGTTTAGGCTCGTGTTTAGGTCAAGTCTAGATAACCTTGCCCATTCGGGTAAAACCGTCAGGTGTCTACAATCCACATGGCCACTCAGGGGTAAGTTTAGGTGTCAGTCAGGTGTTATTGCCGAAAAATACAGAGTCACAATTTTAGATTGATTCGATTGATCCAGTGGATATTAGAAAATACAAATTCAATTTAAGGAGATAGATGATAGGTAGATTTCAATCTAATAACCGGATAAAAAGAGAATTTAATAAACAGCTGGACACACCTGAAGGATGGACTGTCTGGGAGTGAAGACATCCGTCTGAAAGCATGTTCCATACTGTGATTTTTGCTAAGGTTTCTCAATCCGTAGCAGTTTTTAACACGTGCTATGCACAGTTTCATCCAGGAGAGGGCGACTTAAGCCCACTTAATAAAAAAAAAAAGATCCTCACTGGCATATTTTCAGGAACCCTAACCAAATTTTGGACAAAAAAAAACTAATAAAAGGGTCCCCTTTGTGTGTGTGTGAGGCTCTGTGTCTGTGTGAGGCTCTGTGTCTGTCTGTGTGAGGCTCTGTGTCTGTCTGTCAAGTCAAGTCAAGTCACCTTTATTTATATAGCGCCTTTAACAATACAAATTGTAACAAAGCACTGCACAGTATCAAAATAGGCAAGTTGTGTCAATAATGTAAAATGATAGGATTTAACACTCAATTTTCAGCTGAATGCATTTCATTATAGAATTTAGTGATGGCATTGTCCAGCTCAGTTCAGTTTAAATAATATTTGTGCAATCAAGTCGATGATATTGTTGGAAATGAAGATTCCCAAACTAAGCAAGCCAGAGGCGACAGCGGCAAGGAACGAAAACTCCATCGGTGACAGAATGGAGAAAAAACCTTGGGAGAAACCAGGCTTAGTCGGGGGGGCAGTTCCCCTCTGGCCAGACAAACCAGTAGTTTGTTCCAACTGCAGCAAAGTCAGAGTGTAAGCAGTCCACTGGTTCCAGTGGTCTTGGATGTCTAGGTGACGAGTTCCTCACTGGAGATCTGTCTCTGGGGCTCATCTATGTGTCCTAGACTCCGCTGACGTTCAGGGCTGTAGAGGTTGTCTTTAGGTGCTGATCCTCCATTTATGGCAGACTTTTGTTAAGTCAGTATAATCGCTGATGGTTAACTTCCTCTGGGGTCATCCGAGGGGTTGTCATCATCTCTTCTCAGGTGTTCGGTCATCTCAGATCGTTTAAGGGTTAGATCCAGACTGAAGCTTGTGTAATTCCTAGCTACCACGGGATGTTAATCCCGTGGCAGAAACACAGAAACAATAAGACAATTAGCGTAGCAGTTGTTCCATCCAGGAATAACCCTGGATGAAATTATCAATATAACCCAAGCTAAAGCATAATAAAGTGCATTTGTTCAGAAAGACTAGCAGTACAAGATTGTGAGATGCATTATATGAATGCTTGGCTAAAGAGATGCGTCTTTAATCTAGATTTAAACAGAGAGAGTGTGTCTGAACCCCGAACGTTATCAGGAAGGCTATTCCAGAGTTTAGGAGCCAGATATGAAAAAGTTCTACCTCCTTTAGTGGACATTGCTATCCTAGGTACTACCAAGAGTCCGGAGTTTTGCGACCTTAGGGAACGGGTTGGATTGTAGCGTGATAGAAGATTAGTTAGGTACGCAGGAGCTAAATCATTTAGGGCCTTATAGGCTAGTAATAATATTTTGTAACTAATACGGAACTTAATAGGTAGCCAGTGCAGAGACTGTAAAATTGGAGTAATATGATCATATTTTCTTGACCTGGTAAGGACTCTAGCCGCAGAATTTTGTACTATCTGTAGCTTGTTTATTGAAGATGCAGGACAACCACCTAGCAGTGCATTACAATAGTCCAGTCTAGAGGTCATGAATGCATGAACTAGCTTTTCAGCATCAGACACACTTAACATGTTCCGTAGCTTGGAAATGTTTCTAAGATGGAAGAATGCTGTTTTTGTAACATTTGAAATATGATTTTCAAAAGATAGGTTGCTGTCTAATATAACACCCAGATTTTTGACTGTAGAGGAAGTAACATTACATCCGTCTATTTGCAAATTGTAATCCAAGAGATTCTGTGTACTGTTTTTAGGTCCAATAATTAATATCTCTGTCTTATCTGAATTTAATAGGAGAAAATTACTGGTCATCCAATCTTTTATATTTTTAACACACTCCGTTAGCTTAGATAGTTTAGAGGTTTCATCTGGTTTTGTTGAGATATATAGTTGAGTGTCATCAGCATAACAATGGAAACTAATCCCGTATTTTCTAATAATATTTCCAAGGGGCAACATATATAATGAAAATAACAGAGGACCTAGGACAGATCCTTGTGGTACTCCATACTTTACTGGTGTTAATTGAGATGACTCCCCGTTTAAATAAACAAAGTGGTAGCGATCGGATAGGTAGGATCTAAACCATCTTAGAGCCTGCCCTTGAATACCTGTATAGTTTTGTAATCGATCTAATAGTATGTCATGATCTAGTGTCGAACGCAGCACTAAGATCAAGTAAAACTAGCAGCGAGATGCAGCCTTGGTCTGATGCAAGAAGTAAGTCATTTGTAATTTTAACAAGTGCAGTTTCTGTGCTATGGCGGGGCCTGAAACCTGACTGAAATTCTTCATAGATATCATTTTTGAGCAAAAAGGAGCACAATTGAGCAGACACTACTTTTTCTAATATTTTCGACATAAACGGAAGATTTGAGATGGGCCTGTAATTTGCCAGTTCACAAGGATCTAATTTTGGTTTCTTAATAAGAGGCTTAATAACTGCCAGCTTAAATGGTTTTGGGACGTGACCTAAAGATAACGAGGAGTTAATAATATTGAGAAGCGGTTCTTCTGCTACAGGTAACAACTCTTTCAATAGTTTAGTCGGTACAGGATCTAATAAACATGTTGTTGGTTTAGATGTAGTTATAAGTTTATTTAGCTCATCCTGTCCTATAGTTGTAAAGTACTGCAGTTTTTCTTTGGGTGCGATGAATGAAGCTGAAGTACTAGACGCTGTAGAATCTACATTTGTTATTGTATTTCTGATATTATCTATTTTATCAGTAAAGAAATTCATAAAGTCATTACTATTAAACTGTGAGGGAATATTTAGATCGTGTGACATCTGTTTATTTGTTAATCTAGCCACTGTGCTAAATAAAAACCTTGGATTGTTTTGGTGATTATCTATGAGTTTGCGGATATACTCGGTTCTTGCAGTTTTTAGAGCCTGTCTATAGCTGGACATACTGTTTTTCCACGCAATTCTAAAGACTTCCAAGTTAGTTTTTCTCCATTTGCGCTCAACAATACAAGTTTCTTTCTTGAGAGAATGGGTATAACTGTTGTACCATGGCGCAGCACTTTTTTCTCTAACCTTTTTTAATTTGATGGGGGCAACAGTTTCTAACGTATTAGAGAAGATAGTTCCCATGTTGCTAGTAATTGTGTCTAGTTCATCTGTATTTATGGGTACACAGAGCAGTTGAGATAAATCCGGCAGGTTATTGGTGAATCTGTCTTTAGTGGCTGGAACAATAATTCTGCCTGGACGATAACGCGGAGCCATATAGTTAATATCAGTAATAAGCAGCATGCACGATACAAGGAAATGGTCAGTAACATCATCACTTTGAGGTACGATATCTATATCAGTAATATCAATTCCATGCGATATTATTAAATCTAGCGTATGATTAAGACGATGTGTCGGCCCGGTGACATTTTGCTTGACACCAAAAGAGTTTATTAGGTCAGTAAACGCAAGTCCTAACACATCATTTGTATTATCAACGTGAATGTTAAAATCTCCAACAATTAGTGCTTTATCAACATTAACCAATAGGTCTGAGAGGAAATCTGCAAATTCTTTTAGTCTGACGAGGCTCATGCTTATAACAGTAGCTTGGTGGAGTAGATTCATTTAGACCAAAATAATCATTTGTTTTAAGCCAGGTTTCAGTCAGACAGAGTACATAAAAACTATTATCTGTGATTATTTCATTTACAATAACTGCTTTCGGTGTGAGTGACCGGATATTTAGGAGCCCAAGTTTTACAAATTGTTTTTGTTCATTTATTTTGCATTTTTCTGGTTTAATCACGATCAGATTTGTTCTAGATCCTGCATTAAATGTATATTTTGATCTCACTATTCAGGGAACAGACACAGTCTGTATAGATTGGACACTGCAAGTACCTTTACCATTTAAGTGGGTAGAACAAAAGTCATCATAGTTGTTTTTGGAGAATTGGCTTACTAGTCAGATAGAGCGTAGCGTTCTGGTGATGTTGTCCGACAGGAGTTCCGCACCGACTCTGCTGGGGTGCAGGCCATCAGCACGAAATAGCCTAGGACGCTCCCAGAAAAGATTCCAATTATTAACAAAGAGAATTTTCTGCTCTTTACACCATGACAACAACCATTCATTTAAAGCAAACAGTCTACTGAACCTTTCGTGTCCTCGTCGATACGTGGGAAGAGGTCCTGACACGATGATTGTCGCCGCAGGCGATGTGCTGCATACCGTCTCGATCAGGCTTCTGAAGTCCCTCTTCAGTGTCTCCGTCTGCCGCAGCCTGGTGTCGTTAGTCCCCGCGTGAATCACAACAGCTGCAACGCTCTCGTCATCCTTCAGGATCGCGGGTATCTGTACAGAAACATCAAGAACACGAGCACCAGGGAGACAATGAGTGTGCACTTTACCTTCAGCTATCGTTGCACGGACATGCCGGACGATTGAGTCTCCGATGACCACAGCGTCACGTTCAGTCTCGCAGAGAGGGGCGAAGCGGTTCCGGGATGAGATGTCGAAGACCGGAGGGGGAGAAGTCGTCGACCGGGGCCTGGATCGCGTCTTCCGCTGCGGCACCCAGGGTCCGTAGTTTCCCGGCGCCGGAGTGAAGGCCATCTGTGTCGATCGCGTCCCGGGTGCACGGGGCCTGTGCAGAGAAACACACGGAGTAGAGGTGGTGAGAGTATTAGCAGCGCGTTGCGTACTTACCCCGGACTTGTGCGCATCAGCCCGAGATGTTTCCAGCGTTGCTTTCCGTTCCCTCAGCTGGGCCCGCTTCCCAAGCAGCTCATCGATCCGTCTCTCCACGGCCTCCAGCTCAAGCTGCACCGAATGCAGCTCGAACGTGTCCTCACCTGCACACAAAGGTAGACACAAATCCGCCATTAAAGCAAGTAACAATGAAACAATGTTAAATGTGTGTGTGTGTGTGTGTGTGTGTGTGTGTGTGTGTGTGTGTGTGTGTGTGTGTGTGTGTGTGTGTGTGTGTGTGTGTGAAAAGGGGTATTAGCTGCGTTAGCGGCACCCGCACTGGCTTTGCTAACGGGCTATAAGCTAATAGCGGACTCGAAATCAAAATAAAACTTGCGATAACAAGCCGCTCTGATTATTCTCGTTGCAGAATGCGATCGGGGATATATTCACACGATATAGAAACAAAAATTATTGTGTATAAAATTGGAATTTAAGATAGAAAATAGACGATAAAGAAATTGCTTGACGGAGATTCAATTCAAAACAAGCGTCAGCGCCAAACCGGAAACCGGAAGTGATTCAGCGTGTCTCCGGAAGAGCGTGAAGCAAGAAGCTATCTGTGTGAGGCTCTGTGTCTGTCTGTGTGAGGCTCTGTGTCTGTCTGTGTGAGGCTCTGTGTCTGTCTGTGTGAGGCTCTGTGTCTGTCTGTGTGAGGCTCTGTGTCTGTCTGTGTGAGGCTCTGTGTCTGTCTGTGTGAGGCTCTGTGTCTGTCTGTGTGAGGCTCTGTGTCTGTCTGTGTGAGGCTCTGTGTCTGTCTGTGTGAGGCTCTGTGTCTGTCTGTGTGAGGCTCTGTGTCTGTCTGTGTGAGGCTCTGTGTCTGTCTGTGTGAGGCTCTGTGTCTGTCTGTGTGAGGCTCTGTGTCTGTCTGTGTGAGGCTCTGTGTCTGTCTGTGTGAGGCTCTGTGTCTGTCTGTGTGAGGCTCTGTGTGTGTGTGCGAGGCTCTGTGTGTGTGTGCGAGGCTCTGTGTGTGTGTGCGAGGCTCTGTGTCAAAAGACAATCAATTTTAGTCTGTGGGGGGTTAATGGCTGCTAAAATGTTTACAAGACATTTTAACACTCTGAGAGTTCGGTGCCCATCTGCAGGTACCTTTGCAACCTGACACAGTCTGGCCCAGCCATTCTCAGCACCAGCTGTCAATCCTCAATGCCGGGAGGGTCGTCGACGGATGGGCTGTGTTTGGATTAAACCTATTAAACAAGACAGGTCACCTTGTGATCATCAGGGACAAGATGCACACACGTGGATCATGGCATAATTGAAATAAAAAAGGCAAGGCAAATAGAATGTTTAAATCATTAACCTCTTATCACATATCTTGTTGTATAATGGATTATGAGCATGCGCATTGAAACAACAAATTGCACGACTTGCGGGAAAAAGTAATTAATTTCTGCATTCTGAAAATCCTGATTGAGGCTCAACGTGGGAACCATGATACGAAAACAGTGAGGGCACAGGCAGTGTAGCAGTGGTGTCTGCAACTAGTTGAATGTTTAAGAAAATACCTTTTTAAGACCAAGTAAATAAAATTTGAGGAACAAATGAGGGAAAAAACAAATATGTTCTTTATAATGTAAATGTCTGGAGAGAAACACGATGAGTTGTTTTAACTTCCGAGTTTGAAAATACAAATTTCAACAGGCATTCATAATTTTAATTAATTTTTACAAAAGCTCCCTGAAAAACTCCTGACACTATAATATGGGAATATATTTTACTGTAGCTTCAGATCATGCTGCAAAAAAATGCTTCTTCCTCAGTATTTTTGTCTTGTTTTCCAGTGCAAATGCCTAAAGATTCTTAAATAAAGATACATTTACTGGAGATACAAAATAACATCAAATACAAAGTCTTGTTTGAAGTGATTAAAACAAGAACTAATATCTGCCATAATTGGCAAAATAGTAACCTCAATTTAAAGGGACGTTTCGATTACTCATTGACAGATAGTTGTTATTGTTTTAAGAAATAAACTCATTTAATTTATTACATTTTTCAAGACTTTGTTTATATTTGCATCTGAATTAAACATATCTTGATTGAAAGATGTTTGATATTTGTACTAGAAAACAAGACAAAACACAGAGGAAGAGATTCATTCACTTTTTGCTTTGCATCCATCATTTTCTGAATTTCTGCTCTGATTTAAAACGTTCTTAAGGCATTGATTTGTGTAACGGTAAATAAAGACATTTTAAGACTTAAAAACCCTTTTGTGTATGATGTTAATGTGTCCAATATTTACCTGTATCTGACTGAGGATCTGGACATGTATCAGGAAAAGATGACAGCAATGGCACGAGTAGTGGTCTCTACAAGAAAACACAATAGAAATATTACAAAAATTTATAATTATATTACAGACACAAATAAACACACACACACACTACAATACTGCAGTAATCCTGCTGTTCTTGGCAGACTGAAATTCATTTACAGTTTCATGCAAATATAAAGCCCAATACAGTCAGGAAAATGGTACATTTATTGTTGTTTATGGCTAGATTGTGGTTACTACAGTAAAACCATGGTCAGAAAACATTTTTAAACAGCTGAATACATGTCATCTCATTACAACAATGAAAATAATGGTTATGTGCATTCATAATTTAGCTTGTAATCAACAAATGAGTGTTAATGATGACAAACAATCCACAGAAACGAAAACTACAGCTATGTTCTTTCATAATTTAGCTTGTAATCAACAAATGAGTGTTAATGATGAAAAACAATACACAGAAATGAAAACTACAGCGATGTTCATTCATAATTTGGCATGCAAACAAACAACCCCACGATGATCAACGGTAAACAAAGCCCAACGGGGCAAAGTTTGGTAACATAAACTGATGTCGCATAAAGCATCTTACCTTTGATAAATAAGACGAGAATGTGTTGAATTAAAGAATCGAAGCGATCCCTGCCGTGTTTTCTTCTTCTGTGAATTCAAGCTTCCCGCGACGCCGGAACCCGGAAGTGCGCCACGGGAGCGCTAGCGGCCGAAAGAATATTACATCCGTAGTGGTTTAGCACTACCATTGAGAATGAATGGGAAACGGTTTAGGGCCGTTTAGCGCCACGCCGCCCGGGTTCGAGACCCGCTCGGCACAAGATACGAGATGGAGCGGTGCGGACCCGTGTCGGGGGGTGTTACATACGGAAAGCATTTGTTTTGCACTATATTTACAGTCCAGTTTAAACTGTTATGACTATTCCAAATAAAACAAGGAAACACCAACAAACACAAGCAAATAAAGGTGTGAAACAAAAACACAAGCCTTACCTCTTCTCAGCTCGTGCAGCCATTGCAAGAGGGTTCAAATGCTGTTAGTCGCCGGGGTCAGATGTGAAGATTGTTTATATATTATATTATATATTTAATATGATATGTTTTAAGACTCAGATTAAACATTTATAGATTAGAGGACAATGGGATACTGGACCACGACGTGTCTATAACTGGCCAGAGCTGCTTATTTATGTTATGAAGTGTTTTAATTTGCTTAACACAAGCTTTTGAGAAAACAAGTTTAATATTAGAAGTTTAATAACAGTTTTAAAGGCATTCCATGTTCCCAATTTGTCACCTATATATATATTATTTTATATATTATATTATATATATATTAAATTATATTATATATATATTAAATTATTTTATATATTTATTAATTTCAATTTTAAAATTCTGACTTTATTACATGGTTATTAATATTATTGCTGCCAGAAATCTGACATTTTTAAAATAAATTATTTAAAATAATATAAGATTTCCACATATGAACATACTTTATATGTTACTTGATATGTATATGTTAAACTTATTTAATAATATATAATTTTTTTATGCTGAATTAACTCCACTTTAACACTTTATGGGAGTTAGGTTAAGTGATTTGTGTTCAATTTAACTGAAACGAATTAAAATTAGAAACGCAGAACACAACACTGGCTTTGCCTGAACGTCGGTGTCTCAAGTTGTCCAGCAGAGGGCAGCATATCCTTTTTTTAAAACGTGAAGCCCCCCTCCCGGCTCCGTTCTCTGTTATCTTCTAAAGTTTATTGTAATTGCAGATGATTAAATGAGGGGCACCGTGTCTGTCCGACCATCTTTATAGAAAGACAGTGTGCCAAACAACACCACCGTGTTCAGTCTAACATGACATGCACTAGTGTTTTCCTGGGGGGGGGGGGCATTATGAGTGGCTCGGATCAAGTCTACACTACTGCTCGATGAAGACATTACAAAGCCATTAGCGCAGGGAACTCGACACCACCCCCCTCTGTGTCCTGTGACGTCGTGCTGCCGATGTTCAAAGCTGTAGTGTTGAAACTTCAGTGACAGGATTCAGTCGATCGTCTGCTCAAGGTAACAGATTAAATGTTATTTTTTAAATGTTTGCATGATGTTACAAGTTGTGCCTGTACATATATATTCACGTCTTTGATTACATTAACTTTTATAGTTAAATGCAAATGGCTCATTCGTGTTACTCACGACGGACTTTTGCACATCACCAGAGATCAAACGCACTTTTTAAAAGTACTATTCATGCAATCATTATATGGTTGTAACATTTGACAATCGATTTTGATTTAGCTCGGGTAAATAAATCTATCAATTTACCAATCGTACTGTTTAACACTGTACAGCGTCTTTTAATGCAATCTAGCGTATAAGCCTATATTAATAAAATTGACATGACTTGAATAGAATCTACGACTCTGGTGAAAAACCTCCACAATCCACAAAAAAAGTTTGAGTCAACAAATTGAAAACAAGCTAATTATTGCCATTAATTATGAATTGTATTATGTATATATATATATATATATATATAAATTGTTGGACTTCAAGTCGTCCTGCGTGATCAAAAATTGAAGGAAGGCTCACTTATGTCAAAAAGGTATTGGAGTTTATTAATCAGAAGTCATCAAAATTCAGCTGGGTTGGTTCTCAGACAAGAGTCTTACAAAGAAGCAACCCAGATTCACAATATCACATGGCTTTTATAGTATTTGTCGACGTGCGTCATCTTCTTCTTGGCTCCACCCTTGGTCTGTACTTTTCCACTCTGATTTCTGAGAAATCACCCCAGTATCTGTAAAACAACACGTGATGCTACCCCCACTCAAATGTAGCCCCACAATTCCAGTAATTGACGTCATTTATCGAAAGAACATTCTGCTCACAGCAGAAAGTACATGTTCACACAGTAGAGAGTACAGAGTGTATCTTTTAACATCAGCTCACAATCTCAACATTTCAGCAAGCATTCTAATAAACCTTCTAAATGAAAAGAATCTTTATGCAGTATTTTTATAAGAAATATTTTGATTTCAGTCACAGAAAGATAAACAATAGTAAATGATTAACATATGATTAACATGGTTTTCTAAAAGTTAATATCCCTCAATCCCTCTCTTGACCTCTGAAACAGAGGTCACACATCATTTTCCTCATCATCATCATCATCGCAATCTCGTTGGGCTGACAACAGTGGCATACTATATGGGGGTGGGGAGGTGTCCTTTTTTCTATGGCAGTCACTATCAGGCGGTTACATAGTGACCTAATACAGGGAATGCAGCAACATCCACATGTCACCAGAATAGACACAAAAACTGCTATTGAGACCAGGATGGATAATATTAAGGCCTTCCATTTTCCTAAAGCTTTTTCTAACCATTGACTCACTGGGTTGTCTACCCCCGAGTTCTCTTTCATTTCTATTGATAACACCCTTAACCCCTCTAGAGCTTTGGTAACTGATCCATCCGGAGCAGTATTATTGGGAATGAATGTGCAACATAGATCACCAAACATGTGGCATACTCCACCCTTCTCAGCCAATAGCATGTCTAGAGCCAATCTATTCTGCACAGCCATGAGTGATGTGGGGGCCAATTGCTCAGACAGTCCTTGCACTGCATCTCTGGAAAGGTTAGCTAATCTCATAACATTATAATGTACGTAATTTATTCTATCCACATTTTTGTTAGGAGTTATTGGAAATATTGCAGCAATAATTGGTATGTTTTCAAATCCTGCAGCAACCTGGTCAGCTAATTTAAATTTGTCAGGGACTCCTCTTGGAACCCCAATTACATCTATATATGTGGGACTGTTTAATGATAAGTCTATGGTTGCTGCTCTTTTGCTTATCTCATGACGTCTCCTTCTACCCAGTAAATATCAGCAGTTTCTTTAATGCCCCCCCCCTACCAGAACATTCTGTCTGCAACCTGTTGGAGCAGTCTGTGAGCAATCGACCTGTGTGCCATCTGGAAAAGTCACTATAACCCCTTGTGGTGAGCACAAAATACTAGCCCCCAATTTGATAAGTAAATCTCTTCCCAGCAGAGGTATGGGAGCATTTGAGGAGTACAAGAATGAGTGTGGCAAGCTCTGATTCACAACCTGTACGGTTAATTGTTTTGTCATTGGCCAATGTTCTAACCCACCAGAGAAACCCATGACTCCCACTGTTTTATCACTTAGATCTTTATCTGTGATTGTGCCTCTTGTCACAGTAGAGTATGTGGCCCCAGTGTCTACCAGGGCCATTAGTGGTTTGTTGTCAACCACTATTTTCATGAGGGGTTCAGCCATCCCCCTCATGGTGGTCCTCTGGGGGCCCCTTCAACAATCCCCCGCGTCTCCCTCCTGGCCCCATGTTGGGTGCATGGGCGCCTGTAGGTTGGCTGGAGACGGGTGTCGTTGCCCCGAGTATCGTGAGGTGTTTGGTCCCCTGCCTCGACCACCAGGACCACCCCTATTAGGACCCCATCCCCTTGCAGGTGGTCCTGAGAATTGGCCGCCCCCTTGGTGAGAGGGGCATTCATTCCTCCAGTGTTCATTGCTACCACACACAAAACAAGCACCTCCTGGCCAACCCCCACCTCTGACACCCATATTTCCTCCCCGCTGTCCTCTATTACCTCCCCAATTACCCCCCTGTTGTCCTGTTGGATGGTTGGTTTCTCCCTGATCATACCCAAAATATGGGGGAATGACTGATGGGGTAGGTGGGTCATTCACAGACTGCTGGGACATTTGTTTAGTTTTCTTTGGACCATTGTTTCTAGCTTGATCTAATTGTAATTTAAGCAGCTGATTTTTCAGCTTCTCTACATCCTCCTCTTCCTTGTTGAGCTTATCTACTGTCCTATCAATGTGGAATACCAAATGTCTTTCCCATACTTCATTAGTTGCCCCAGGTATATCTGGGTTACCTTCCATGGCCTGCTTTACACCATTGGGGGCCCCTGACATCACTGCTGATCTGAAAATATCACGTGTTACAGGATTATTCAAACTGTTTTCCTCAACCATTTGTTCCCATTCTGCAGCACATCTGAAATAATAACCTGCTCCAGCCTCACCTGGTTTTATACGGAATTTAATGTTCTGGTATGTAGTTGGAGGTGTGGGAAATTGTTTTCTCAAAGCCGTCCCTACCCTCGTACACACTGTTGTGTATGGCTCCTGGTTTTGCATATCTTCAAAATCAGCATCCTTCTCGAAGTCCATCATCTGAGAAGCAGTGAAAATTTGACCTAAAAGGCACCTTAAATCTCCCACAGCCAACGTGGTTCCATGGCATAAAGCCATCAATTTAGTCATCCATCTATCTAATCTAACTCTATACCTCCATATTTTGTCTGACAAATATCCCTCTCTCGTGATCTCTTTGGCCTGGTTAAGTTTGAGTCTTGTTGCAATTTTTCTATGCCTAAAATTATACCCACGAAAGTGATGGAGATGATGAGGAGGAAACCCATACATGGCCAATTTTCCCACAGTCTCATTTTTATACCTTCTTTAAAACACAAAATTAGTAGAAATGAAATTAAAACATCAAAACATCAAACCATACACTTGTAGGTAAATACAGATGTGATTATATATAATTAAAGACTACCTCTAAGCATTCTTAAACAATGATTATAATGAGTATATGGTTATGACTATATCTACTCCTGTAAAAACTTCTCTCAAAATGTCCTGGACTCTTTGGAAGTCTAGTTTGTCCAGTCCACACCCTAATCTGGGAACAGAGACTCTTTTTATTTTGCTGTTTCACTTTTTCCACACCGTACCTATCTTCTTCACAATCTGTTTCAGCTTCTCTTCCATTTCAAACACTTTCTGCACATTTATTTCTTTGTTTAACTCTTCTTTTAAACTTCTTCTTATTTCGTTTTCCTTAGCCCTTTTAACCCTTTTAAAATCCATCCTTATGAAAGCCATTTTATGATCACTTAAAGTCGTTTCTTTATAAAGTATGTCATCAATAAAACATTCTTTAAAAATAATCGATCCTAGTTCGGCACATAAAATTCCCCACTAATTGTTTCCTTGAATATTCTCTCTTCTTTTCATTTCTTTCCCTCCAAACATCAATCATATTTTTTTTAATCAATAATTTAAGTTCCTTCCTTCCACTGTCCGTCCTAAACACCATCCCATTAGCCATATCTATTTTGTTAAAAACAGTATTAAAATCCCCTGCAACCACCACTCTTTTCCATTTCTCAATTACATCTCTTAAAACATTAAAATACATTTTATTCTCCTTTTCCTCATTTGGTACATGTATATTTACTACAATAATTTTCTACTGCAATACCTGCACCATATGCACAATCTGCACTTATACAATGTGATAAAGCTTCTTGTTGTGGGCTTGTGAAGATATCACCTGTCCTGTGTATGATCTGTAAAAGGTTTTGACTTTCTGGTCTGTTTTACACCTCGCTCTCACTCTTCTCCCTCTCTAGGACCTGAGTCTTCAGGTCCACAGCCGTCTGCTCCAGAGACCTGCTGGGTGAATCACAAGCAACACAAGAAGACAGATGATACCAGTTATCGCCTTTTCCTTGTAGGCGCACGCAGTGGGATGTCCTTGCAGTGACATGTAGTGGTTTAGACCACCGTGGTTCGTTCCACTTCCTGCGAAACGTCTTCAGTCTGACCCACTCTGTCTGTGAGGGAATGGGCTCTGGTTTGGTGTCAGGGGTGACCTGCTAGGAAAAATGTTCAATCAGAGCAGTTAGTTTGTCAAAATAAATACTGTGTGATAAAGGAGTGATCACATCTGGTCGCAATGGCATTGTTGGTCCAGGAAAAGAGCGACCTGTGAACAACTCAAAGGGGGTAAAGCCTGAAACCCTGTTAACAGAGGAACGTATAGACATTAATGCCAATGGAAGGGCAGATAACCATGTCAATTTAGTCTGTGCACAGATTTTAGCCAATTCAAGTTTTAATGTTCTAGTTCCATGTCTCTCCTGTTTTTTGTGATGCAAGGGCGCCCTCTAGTCGTGAAGCCAATTATGCTATCTGATCCTTCACAGCTTTTAACTGAACCAGCTGCGTTTTTATGCGCATAGGGCGGTGGCCTTACTGCGTGTAAGTCCGGATATAAGCCTGAAGGCGGGGCCAACACTGTCTGATCTGAAACACTACCCTGTGCATTTCCTGACTTTCTTTTCACTTGCTCCCCATTTTCCTTTGAATTTCACTGCCAGCATTGCTTACACACCCACAGTCGCTCACACACACACAATCGCAGTGAGCTCACTTTCTCTCTCTCTCTTCTTTTCATAATCGCACAGTGGCTCGCACACACACTCACGTTCAAATTCAGACATTTTAATAATACACACAATGCACTCTACTAATCTGATACTCTAGATTCACCAACTGCTGTAGGATTATAAAACCCTTCAGTCTTCTCAAAAATAAGTAGAAACAGAAAGAATTACCAACAGAAAGAAATGATTACATAGAAATAAATGCACTCACTCACACAGTCAAAAAGCCCCCTCCTTTTTACTCTCTCTGCCTCTCACAGACACACAGCTCAAGCAGCCCCCACCTTTTTTACTCTCTCTGCTTCTCACAGACACACAGCTCAAACAGCCCCCACCTTTTTTACTCTCTCTGCTTCTCACAGACACACAGCTCAAACAGCCCCCACCTTTTTTACTCTCTCTGCCTCTCACAGACACACAGCTCAAACGAGAAAGACACAAATAGGTCTTGTTCCCTTTTTCTTTAAATGTACAATCAAACAGTTTTATCTTTTATCAACAAATCACAAAAACAACATTTCATTCAACGAATGCAAAATAATAATAATACACCACAAATAGAACGATATTTACACAGCAATTCCATATGGCGAAAATATACAACAATAATGATCATTCAATTCTTAGGCACATTATTCAAATTATGTCACTCGGAAACCCTCTGCAGTCTAATACCACTTGGAAATCCTCCGCAATCTTTTATATTTTATGTCACTCGGGTAATTTTGACAGCCTTTTTTTGTCACAAAGAACCCTCTGCAACTTGTATTTCTTGTCACTTGGAAACCCTCCGCAACCTATTGTCACTTGGGAGCCCTCCGCAACTTTTAAACCTTGTCACTTGGAAACCCTCCGCAACTTATTGTCACTTGGGAGCCCTCCGCAACTTTTAAACCTTGTCACTTGGAAACCCTCCGCAACTTATTGTCACTTGGGATCCCTCCGCAACTTTTAAACCTTGTCACTTGGAAACCCTCCGCAACTTATTGTCACTTGGGAGCCCTCCGCAACTTTTAAACCTTGTGATCAATATATATCAATACCCTACTTTATTATTTTCTTAATGGAACAGAATACAGTTCAAATTCAACACATAAATTTAGAGTGTCCAATTGCAGAATTTGGTTTTAACAGGTTTCTGCTTACCTTTTTTATTCGGTACCGTGTGTTGAACTCAAATGCGTTCCGTCCCGGAGTTGGCCCTCAATGGCCCTTTTTAGATTTACAGCCTTGTTCTTCAATCACGTCGGGGTCACCAAAATTGTTGGACTTCAAGTCGTCCTGCGTGATCAAAAATTGAAGGAAGGCTCACTTATGTCAAAAAGGTATTGGAGTTTATTAATCAGAAGTCATCAAAATTCAGCTGGGTTGGTTCTCAGACAAGAGTCTTACAAAGAAGCAACCCAGATTCACAATATCACATGGCTTTTATAGTATTTGTCGACGTGCGTCATCTTCTTCTTGGCTCCACCCTTGGTCTGTACTTTTCCACTCTGATTTCTGAGAAATCACCCCAGTATCTGTAAAACAACACGTGATGCTACCCCCACTCAAATGTAGCCCCACAATTCCAGTAATTGACGTCATTTATCGAAAGAACATTCTGCTCACAGCAGAAAGTACATGTTCACACAGTAGAGAGTACAGAGTGTATCTTTTAACATCAGCTCACAATCTCAACATTTCAGCAAGCATTCTAATAAACCTTCTAAATGAAAAGAATCTTTATGCAGTATTTTTATAAGCAATATTTTGATTTCAGTCACAGAAAGATAAACAATAGTAAATGATTAACATATGATTAACATGGTTTTCTAAAAGTTAATATCCCTCAATATATATTTATATATAACGTATAAAGTACTCGATTGTTGATGTTAAATATTAATGTTAATAATAAAAATATATTTTTTTCCTAGTAAAACAATCGTTTGACTGTAAAATTTGGTACGTCCCCCAATCCTCGGCAGATGGTTATGCTGATCTGTGGCAATGCATCTGGCGCTGTACATAGTTAACAGAAACGTTTAATACGGTCTTCCCATGTCAATCTACATGAACATTTGTTTTGTAATATGCTGTTTAAATTGACCTATATGGATGATCTTTATTATTATTTATTTATTTTTCTCTTTAGTCTTGTTACTTTGTCAGCATAATGTTTTTGCATCTAATGATTTCCTCCCATATGTATTTTAGGTGAAGCTCACTTTGAAGTTGCACGTTTGACCACAAAATGTGGTCAATTACCTACACACACAAACAATTATAATGTTCTATTCTGTGTTTTTCTATCAGGACAAGAAAACAATGAGTAGCTCTGAAGATGAAGTTGACTCGCTTTTTGAAGAGTCGATGGTTGGTCGAATAAATTCCTTGGAAAAATTTGCAACCGAGGAATTTTCAAAGTTGAAAAAACGAAACCAAAACCTCCAAGATACGTTAAATGAAAGGATGACCAGTGACATGGCTGCGGTTAAGGCTGAGCTCAGTGCCTTAAAAACACGTGTCGCTGACCAAGATAGACAGCTACAGGAACTAAAGAAGGAGCTGGTTAGGGTTAGGGTTAGGTATAGAGGTAAAAACGACTTTCACCCTCATTAGTAACCACCCTCATTAGAATATTGCATCCGATTGGCCAAAGCTTAAC
This sequence comes from Ptychobarbus kaznakovi, assembly GCA_027422405.1. NCBI lineage: Eukaryota > Metazoa > Chordata > Actinopteri > Cypriniformes > Cyprinidae > Ptychobarbus > Ptychobarbus kaznakovi. The sequence continues at coordinate 94,224 of JAPDDN010000616.1, read as the reverse complement.
TGGGCGTATCTGCTGACTCGTAGGCCCGAATTACACGTGTGTGGTATCGTTAGAACCGGGAAGCTGCCCTCTTTCAGGCTAGGTATAGAGGTAAAAACGACTTTCATCCTCATTAGTAACCACCCTCATTAGAATATTGCATCCGATTGGCCAAAGCTTAACTGGACGTATCTGCTGACTCGTAGCCCCGAATTACACGTGTGTGGTATCGTTAGATCCGGGAAGCTGCCCCCTTTCAGGTGTTGGTAGGTTCAGATGAATGGATTGATAAAAAACATAAATGGACAAAGATCCATAAACAGCAGGACACATCTGAAGGATGGACGGTCTATAATTTAACATACTAAAAGAGCAATCCATTTTTTTTTTACGTTAAATGTTACATTGTTTAAATGTGCCACTGTCCTATGCTGGACATTTGTCTGTACGAATATTTAGTTCTTTAAAAAGCATTCAACTGTAGTCTGTTGACTTGTTGTTTTGCATGTATATATATATTTTAGAATATTGAATAAGAGGTGTATAAGAGGGGAATTTTCCTTAGGGATAGTGACCTTAGGTTTAGGCTCGTGTTTAGGTCAAGTCTAGATAACCTTGCCCATTCGGGTAAAACCGTCAGGTGTCTACAATCCACATGGCCACTCAGGGGTAAGTTTAGGTGTCAGTCAGGTGTTATTGCCGAAAAATACAGAGTCACAATTTTAGATTGATTCGATTGATCCAGTGGATATTAGAAAATACAAATTCAATTTAAGGAGATAGATGATAGGTAGATTTCAATCTAATAACCGGATAAAAAGAGAATTTAATAAACAGCTGGACACACCTGAAGGATGGACTGTCTGGGAGTGAAGACATCCGTCTGAAAGCATGTTCCATACTGTGATTTTTTGCTAAGGTTTCTCAATCCGTAGCAGTTTTTAACACGTGCTATGGACAGTTTCATCCAGGAGAGGGCGACTTAAGCCCTCTTTATAGACAGATTCTGCTTTGTTGTATGTCTATAAACTTTAGTTTTTCACCTTATGACGTGTTTCTGTGATATCTTATTTCTACTTTTTGTTTCATTGTTTCTAAAACCAACAACTGTATTAACTGTTTAACAGTAATAACTGTAATAACAGTAATAACTGTAATAACAGTTTTTTGCACATCACACTGTTTTGCACTTTTTATTCCATTGCACATTTTACACTTATTTCTCTTTTCTTACCATATATATGCTCTTGTGTCGTTACTTTTACATAGTTTTTATTTTTATTCTTTTGCACTGTCCACTGAGCGGACCTGATTGCACTTACATTTCACTTCTGATTATACCCTGTATAATTTTTTGTGTGACAAATAAATAAACCTTGGACCTATTAGTTTCTCCTTTTAGGTGTTACAGGTTTTATCTGTGGCTTTGGTGCATATCTCAGAGCATAAAATAATTATTTTCATTTGTTGAATGAGCACTGTGCTACGTCCGAAATGATTGCACTGTATTTTTGGTATAATTATTTGATATTATTATTTTGAGCTCCTTTTTTAATCGCTTTAGTGTCTGCTTGAATTCAGCCCCTCGTCTCAGTGCCTACCAAAACTCCCATCATCTTTTGTCGGCGTATTTCGGATGTTTCCTTTTTCAGTTTTAAATGAACCAATTCATTAACTAGGGCTATTTTAGTCTAGGGGTAAAATCTTTGAGGTGTAAGGTGTATAAGAGGGGAATTTTCCTTAGGGATAGTGACCTTAGGTTTAGGCTCGTGTTTAGGTCAAGTCTAGATAACCTTGCCCATTCGGGTAAAACCGTCAGGTGTCTACAATCCACATGGCCACTCAGGGGTAAGTTTAGGTGTCAGTCAGGTGTTATTGCCGAAAAATACAGAGTCACAATTTTAGATTGATTCGATTGATCCAGTGGATATTAGAAAATACAAATTCAATTTAAGGAGATAGATGATAGGTAGATTTCAATCTAATAACCGGATAAAAAGAGAATTTAATAAACAGCTGGACACACCTGAAGGATGGACTGTCTGGGAGTGAAGACATCCGTCTGAAAGCATGTTCCATACTGTGATTTTTGCTAAGGTTTCTCAATCCGTAGCAGTTTTTAACACGTGCTATGGACAGTTTCATCCAGGAGAGGGCGACTTAAGCCCTCTTTATAGACAGATTCTGCTTTGTTGTATGTCTATAAACTTTAGTTTTTCACCTTATGACGTGTTTCTGTGATATCTTATTTCTACTTTTTGTTTCATTGTTTCTAAAACCAACAACTGTATTAACTGTTTAACAGTAATAACTGTAATAACAGTAATAACTGTAATAACAGTTTTTTGCACATCATACTGTTTTGCACTTTTTATTCCATTGCACATTTTACTCTTATTTCTCTTTTCTTACCATATATATGCTCTTGTGTCGTTACTTTTACATAGTTTTTATTTTTATTCTTTTGCACTGTCCACTGAGCGGACCTGATTGCACTTACATTTCACTTCTGATTATACCCTGTATAATTTTTTGTGTGACAAATAAAGAAACCTTGGACCTATTAGTTTCTCCTTTTAGGTGTTACAGGTTTTATCTGTGGCTTTGGTGCATATCTCAGAGCATAAAATAATTATTTTCATTTGTTGAATGAGCACTGTGCTACGTCCGAAATGATTGCACTGTATTTTTGGTATAATTATTTGATATTATTTTGAGCTCCTTTTTTAATCGCTTTAGTGTCTGCTTGAATTCAGCCCCTCGTCTCAGTGCCTACCAAAACTCCCATCATCTTTTGTCGGCGTATTTCGGATGTTTCCTTTTTCAGTTTTAAATGAACCAATTCATTAACTAGGGCTATTTTAGTCTAGGGGTAAAATCTTTTAGGTGTAAGGTGTATAAGAGGGGAATTTTCCTTAGGGATAGTGACCTTAGGTTTAGGCTCGTGTTTAGGTCAAGTCTAGATAACCTTGCCCATTCGGGTAAAACCGTCAGGTGTCTACAATCCACATGGCCACTCAGGGGTAAGTTTAGGTGTCAGTCAGGTGTTATTGCCGACAAATACAGAGTCACAATTTTAGATTGATTCGATTGATCCAGTGGATATTAAAAAATACAAATTCAATTTAAGGAGATAGATGATAGGTAGATTTCAATCTAATAACCGGATAAAAAGAGAATTTAATAAACAGCTGGACACACCTGAAGGATGGACTGTCTGGGAGTGAAGATATCCGTCTGAAAGCATGTTCCATACTGTGATTTTTGCTAAGGTTTCTCAATCCGTAGCAGTTTTTAACACGTGCTATGCACAGTTTCATCCAGGAGAGGGCGACTTAAGCCCACTTAATAAAAAAAAAGATCCTCACTGGCATATTTTCAGGAACCCTAACCAAATTTTGGACAAAAAAAAACTAATAAAAGGGTCCCCTTTGTGTGTGTGTGAGGCTCTGTGTCTGTCTGTGTGAGGCTCTGTGTCTGTCTGTCAAGTCAAGTCAAGTCACCTTTATTTATATAGCGCCTTTAACAATACAAATTGTAACAAAGCACTGCACAGTATCAAAATAGGCAAGTTGTGTCAATAATGTAAAATGATAGGATTTAACACTCAATTTTCAGCTGAATGCATTTCATTATAGAATTTAGTGATGGCATTGTCCAGCTCAGTTCAGTTTAAATAATATTTGTGCAATCAAGTCGATGATATTGTTGGAAATGAAGATTCCCCAACTAAGCAAGCCAGAGGCGACAGCGGCAAGGAACGAAAACTCCATCGGTGACAGAATGGAGAAAAAACCTTGGGAGAAACCAGGCTTAGTCGGGGGGCCAGTTCCCCTCTGGCCAGACAAACCAGTAGTTTGTTCCAACTGCAGCAAAGTCAGAGTGTAAGCAGTCCACTGGTTCCAGTGGTCTTGGATGTCTAGGTGACGAGTTCCTCACTGGAGATCTGTCTCTGGGGCTCATCTATGTGTCCTAGACTCCGCTGACGTTCAGGGCTGTAGAGGTTGTCTTTAGGTGCTGATCCTCCATTTATGGCAGACTTTTGTTAAGTCAGTATAATCGCTGATGGTTAACTTCCTCTGGGGTCATCCGAGGGGTTGTCATCATCTCTTCTCAGGTGTTCGGTCATCTCAGATCGTTTAAGGGTTAGATCCAGACTGAAGCTTGTGTAATTCCTAGCTACCACGGGATGTTAATCCCGTGGCAGAAACACAGAAACAATAAGACAATTAGCGTAGCAGTTGTTCCATCCAGGAATAACCCTGGATGAAATTATCAATATAACCCAAGCTAAAGCATAATAAAGTGCATTTGTTCAGAAAGACTAGCAGTACAAGATTGTGAGATGCATTATATGAATGCTTGGCTAAAGAGATGCGTCTTTAATCTAGATTTAAACAGAGAGAGTGTGTCTGAACCCCGAACGTTATCAGGAAGGCTATTCCAGAGTTTAGGAGCCAGATATGAAAAAGTTCTACCTCCTTTAGTGGACTTTGCTATCCTAGGTACTACCAAGAGTCCGGAGTTTTGCGACCTTAGGGAACGGGTTGGATTGTAGCGTGATAGAAGATTAGTTAGGTACGCAGGAGCTAAATCATTTAGGGCCTTATAGGCTAGTAATAATATTTTGTAACTAATACGGAACTTAATAGGTAGCCAGTGCAGAGACTGTAAAATTGGAGTAATATGATCATATTTTCTTGACCTGGTAAGGACTCTAGCCGCAGCATTTTGTACTATCTGTAGCTTGTTTATTGAAGATGCAGGACAACCACCTAGCAGTGCATTACAATAGTCCAGTCTAGAGGTCATGAATGCATGAACTAGCTTTTCTGCATCAGACACACTTAACATGTTCCGTAGCTTGGAAATGTTTCTAAGATGGAAGAATGCTGTTTTTGTAACATTTGAAATATGATTTTCAAAAGATAGGTTGCTGTCTAATATAACACCCAGATTTTTGACTGTAGAGGAAGTAACATTACATCCGTCTATTTGCAAATTGTAATCCAAGAGATTCTGTGTACTGTTTTTAGGTCCAATAATTAATATCTCTGTCTTATCTGAATTTAATAGGAGAAAATTACTGGTCATCCAATCTTTTATATTTTTAACACACTCCGTTAGCTTAGATAGTTTAGAGGTTTCATCTGGTTTTGTTGAGATATATAGTTGAGTGTCATCAGCATAACAATGGAAACTAATCCCGTATTTTCTAATAATATTTCCAAGGGGCAACATATATAATGAAAATAACAGAGGACCTAGGACAGATCCTTGTGGTACTCCATACTTTACTGGTGTTAATTGAGATGACTCCCCGTTTAAATAAACAAAGTGGTAGCGATCGGACAGGTAGGATCTAAACCATCTTAGAGCCTGCCCTTGAATACCTGTATAGTTTTGTAATCGATCTATTAGTATGTCATGATCTATAGTGTCGAACGCAGCACTAAGATCAAGTAAAACTAGCAGCGAGATGCAGCCTTGGTCTGATGCAAGAAGTAAGTCATTTGTAATTTTAACAAGTGCAGTTTCTGTGCTATGGCGGGGCCTGAAACCTGACTGAAATTCTTCATAGATATCATTTTTGAGCAAAAAGGAGCACAATTGAGCAGACACTACTTTTTCTAATATTTTCGACATAAACGGAAGATTTGAGATGGGCCTGTAATTTGCCAGTTCACAAGGATCTAATTTTGGTTTCTTAATAAGAGGCTTAATAACTGCCAGCTTAAATGGTTTTGGGACGTGACCTAAAGATAACGAGGAGTTAATAATATTGAGAAGCGGTTCTTCTGCTACAGGTAACAACTCTTTCAATAGTTTAGTCGGTACAGGATCTAATAAACATGTTGTTGGTTTAGATGTAGTTATAAGTTTATTTAGCTCATCCTGTCCTATAGTTGTAAAGTACTGCAGTTTTTCTTTGGGTGCGATGAATGAAGCTGAAGTACTAGACGCTGTAGAATCTACATTTGTTATTGTATTTCTGATATTATCTATTTTATCAGTAAAGAAATTCATAAAGTCATTACTATTAAACTGTGAGGGAATATTTAGATCGGGTGACATCTGTTTATTTGTTAATCTAGCCACTGTGCTAAATAAAAACCTTGGATTGTTTTGGTGATTATCTATGAGTTTGCGGATATACTCGGTTCTTGCAGTTTTTAGAGCCTGTCTATAGCTGGACATACTGTTTTTCCACGCAATTCTAAAGACTTCCAAGTTAGTTTTTCTCCATTTGCGCTCAACAATACGAGTTTCTTTCTTGAGAGAATGGGTATAACTGTTGTACCATGGCGCAGCACTTTTTTCTCTAACCTTTTTTAATTTGATGGGGGCAACAGTTTCTAACGTATTAGAGAAGATAGTTCCCATGTTGCTAGTAATTGTGTCTAGTTCATCTGTATTTATGGGTACACAGAGCAGTTGAGATAAATCCGGCAGGTTATTGGTGAATCTGTCTTTAGTGGCTGGAACAATAATTCTGCCTGGACGATAACGCGGAGCCATATAGTTAATATCAGTAATATGCAGCATGCACGATACAAGGAAATGGTCAGTAACATCATCACTTTGAGGTACGATATCTATATCAGTAATATCAATTCCATGCGATATTATTAAATCTAGCGTATGATTAAGACGATGTGTCGGCCCGGTGACATTTTGCTTGACACCAAAAGAGTTTATTAGGTCAGTAAACGCAAGTCCTAACGCATCATTTGTATTATCAACGTGAATGTTAAAATCTCCAACAATTAGTGCTTTATCAACATTAACCAATAGGTCTGAGAGGAAATCTGCAAATTCTTTTAGAAAATCTGTATATGGCCCTGGCGGTCTATACACAGTAGCCAGAGCAAGAGATAGGACAGATTTATTTTGCTTATCTGACAGTTTAACATTGAGCATAAGTATTTCGAATGAGTTAAACCTGTATCCTGTTTTCTGAGTAACATTGAGAATATCACTATATATTGTTGCGACACCGCCGCCACGACCAGTCTGACGAGGCTCATGCTTATAACAGTAGCTTGGTGGAGTAGATTCATTTAGACCAAAATAATCATTTGTTTTAAGCCAGGTTTCAGTCAGACAGAGTACATCAAAACTATTATCTGTGATTATTTCATTTACAATAACTGCTTTCGGTGTGAGTGACCGGATATTTAGGAGCCCAAGTTTTACAAATTGTTTTTGTTCATTTATTTTGCATTTTTCTGGTTTAATCACGATCAGATTTGTTCTAGATCCTGCATTAAATGTATATTTTGATCTCACTATTCGGGGAACAGACACAGTCTGTATAGATTGGACACTGCAAGTACCTTTACCATTTAAGTGGGTAGAACAAAAGTCATCATAGTTGTTTTTGGAGAATTGGCTTACTAGTCAGATAGAGCGTAGCGTTCTGGTGATGTTGTCCGACAGGAGTTCCGCACCGACTCTGCTGGGGTGCAGGCCATCAGCACGAAATAGCCTAGGACGCTCCCAGAAAAGATTCCAATTATTAACAAAGAGAATTTTCTGCTCTTTACACCATGACAACAACCATTCATTTAAAGCAAACAGTCTACTGAACCTTTCGTGTCCTCGTCGATACGTGGGAAGAGGTCCTGACACGATGATTGTCGCCGCAGGCGATGTGCTGCATACCGTCTCGATCAGGCTCCTGAAGTCCCTCTTCAGTGTCTCCGTCTGCCGCAGCCTGGTGTCGTTAGTCCCCGCGTGAATCACAACAGCTGCAACGCTCTCGTCATCCTTCAGGATCGCGGGTATCTGTACAGAAACATCAAGAACACGAGCACCAGGGAGACAATGAGTGTGCACTTTACCTTCAGCTATCGTTGCACGGACATGCCGGACGATTGAGTCTCCGATGACCACAGCGTCACGTTCAGTCTCGCAGAGAGGGGCGAAGCGGTTCCGGGATGAGATGTCGAAGACCGGAGGGGGAGAAGTCGTCGACCGGGGCCTGGATCGCGTCTTCCGCTGCGGCACCCAGGGTCCGTAGTTTCCCGGCGCCGGAGTGAAGGCCATCTGTGTCGATCGCGTCCCGGGTGCACGGGGCCTGTGCAGAGAAACACACGGAGTAGAGGTGGTGAGAGTATTAGCAGCGCGTTGCGTACTTACCCCGGACTTGTGCGCATCAGCCCGAGATGTTTCCAGCGTTGCTTTCCGTTCCCTCAGCTGGGCCCGCTTCCCAAGCAGCTCATCGATCCGTCTCTCCACGGCCTCCAGCTCAAGCTGCACCGAATGCAGCTCGAACGTGTCCTCACCTGCACACAAAGGTAGACACAAATCCGCCATTAAAGCAAGTAACAATGAAACAATGTTAAATGTGTGTGTGTGTGTGTGTGTGTGAAAAGGGGTATTAGCTGCGTTAGCGGCACCCGCACTGGCTTTGCTAACGGGCTATAAGCTAATAGCGGACTCGAAATCAAAATAAAACTTGCGATAACAAGCCGCTCTGATTATTCTCGTTGCAGAATGCGATCGGGGATATATTCACACGATATAGAAACAAAAATTATTGTGTATAAAATCGGAATTTAAGATAGAAAATAGACGATAAAGAAATTGCTTGACGGAGATTCAATTCAAAACAAGCGTCAGCGCCAAACCGGAAACCGGAAGTGATTCAGCGTGTCTCCGGAAGAGCGTGAAGCAAGAAGCTATCTGTGTGAGGCTCTGTGTCTGTCTGTGTGAGGCTCTGTGTCTGTCTGTGTGAGGCTCTGTGTCTGTCTGTGTGAGGCTCTGTGTCTGTCTGTGTGAGGCTCTGTGTCTGTCTGTGTGAGGCTCTGTGTCTGTCTGTGTGAGGCTCTGTGTCTGTCTGTGTGAGGCTCTGTGTCTGTCTGTGTGAGGCTCTGTGTCTGTCTGTGTGAGGCTCTGTGTCTGTCTGTGTGAGGCTCTGTGTCTGTCTGTGTGAGGCTCTGTGTCTGTCTGTGTGAGGCTCTGTGTCTGTCTGTGTGAGGCTCTGTGTCTGTCTGTGTGAGGCTCTGTGTCTGTCTGTGTGAGGCTCTGTGTCTGTCTGTGTGAGGCTCTGTGTGTGTGTGCGAGGCTCTGTGTGTGTGTGCGAGGCTCTGTGTGTGTGTGCGAGGCTCTGTGTCAAAAGACAATCAATTTTAGTCTGTGGGGGGTTAATGGCTGCTAAAATGTTTACAAGACTTTTTTAACACTCTGAGAGTTCGGTGCCCATCTGCAGGTACCTTTGCAACCTGACACAGTCTGGCCCAGCCATTCTCAGCACCAGCTGTCAATCCTCAATGCCGGGAGGGTCGTCGACGGATGGGCTGTGTTTGGATTAAACCTATTAAACAAGACAGGTCACCTTGTGATCATCAGGGACAAGATGCACACACGTGGATCATGGCATAATTGAAATAAAAAAGGCAAGGCAAATAGAATGTTTAAATCATTAACCTCTTATCACATATCTTGTTGTATAATGGATTATGAGCATGCGCATTGAAACAACAAATTGCACGACTTGTGGGAAAAAGTAATTAATTTCTGCATTCTGAAAATCCTGATTGAGGCTCAACGTGGGAACCATGATACGAAAACAGTGAGGGCACAGGCAGTGTAGCAGTGGTGTCTGCAACTAGTTGAATGTTTAAGAAAATACCTTTTTAAGACCAAGTAAATAAAATTTGAGGAACAAATGAGGGAAAAAACAAATATGTTCTTTATAATGTAAATGTCTGGAGAGAAACACGATGAGTTGTTTTAACTTCCGAGTTTGAAAATACAAATTTCAACAGGCATTCATAATTTTAATTAATTTTTACAAAAGCTCCCTGAAAAACTCCTGACACTATAATATGGGAATATATTTCACTGTAGCTTCAGATCATGCTGCAAAAAAATGCTTCTTCCTCAGTATTTTTGTCTTGTTTTCCAGTGCAAATGCCTAAAGATTCTTAAATAAAGATACATTTACTGGAGATACAAAATAACATCAAATACAAAGTCTTGTTTGAAGTGATTAAAACAAGAACTAATATCTGCCATAATTGGCAAAATAGTAACCTCAATTTAAAGGGACGTTTCGATTACTCATTGACAGATAGTTGTTATTGTTTTAAGAAATAAACTCATTTAATTTATTACATTTTTCAAGACTTTGTTTATATTTGCATCTGAATTAAACATATCTTGATTGAAAGATGTTTGATATTTGTACTAGAAAACAAGACAAAACACAGAGGAAGAGATTCATTCACTTTTTGCTTTGCATCCATCATTTTCTGAATTTCTGCTCTGATTTAAAACGTTCTTAAGGCATTGATTTGTGTAACGGTAAATAAAGACATTTTAAGACTTAAAAACCCTTTTGTGTATGATGTTAATGTGTCCAATATTTACCTGTATCTGACTGAGGATCTGGACATGTATCAGGAAAAGATGACAGCAATGGCACGAGTAGTGGTCTCTACAAGAAAACACAATAGAAATATTACAAAAATTAATAATTATATTACAGACACAAATAAACACACACACACACACTACAATACTGCAGTAATCCTGCTGTTCTTGGCAGACTGAAATTCATTTACAGTTTCATGCAAATATAAAGCCCAATACAGTCAGGAAAATGGTACATTTATTGTTGTTTATGGCTAGATTGTGGTTACTACAGTAAAACCATGGTCAGAAAACATTTTTAAACAGCTGAATACATGTCATCTCATTACAACAATGAAAATAATGGTTATGTGCATTCATAATTTAGCTTGTAATCAACAAATGAGTGTTAATGATGACAAACAATACACAGAAACGAAAACTACAGCTATGTTCTTTCATAATTTAGCTTGTAATCAACAAATGAGTGTTAATGATGAAAAACAATACACAGAAATGAAAACTACAGCGATGTTCATTCATAATTTGGCATGCAAACAAACAACCCCACGATGATCAACGGTAAACAAAGCCCAACGGGGCAAAGTTTGGTAACAAAACATAAACTGATGTCGCATAAAGCATCTTACCTTTGATAAATAAGACGAGAATGTGTTGAATTAAAGAACCGAAGCGATCGCTGCCGTGTTTTCTTCTTCTGTGAATTCAAGCTTCCCGCGACGCCGGAACCCGGAAGTGCGCCACGGGAGCGCTAGCGGCCGAAAGAATATTACATCCGTAGTGGTTTAGCACTACCATTGAGAATGAATGGGAAACGGTTTAGGGCCGTTTAGCGCCGCGCCGCCCGGGTTCGAGACCCGCTCGGCACAAGATACGAGATGGAGCGGTGCGGACCCGTGTCGGGGGGTGTTACATACGGAAAGCATTTGTTTTGCACTATATTTACAGTCCAGTTTAAACTGTTATGAATATTCCAAATAAAACAAGGAAACACCAACAAACACAAGCAAATAAAGGTGTGAAACAAAAACACAAGCCTTACCTCTTCTCAGCTCGTGCAGCCATTGCAAGAGGGTTCAAATGCTGTTAGTCGCCGGGGTCAGATGTGAAGATTGTTTATATATTATATTATATATTTAATATGATATGTTTTAAGACTCAGATTCAACATTTATAGATTAGAGGACAATGGGATACTGGACCACGACGTGTCTATAACTGGCCAGAGCTGCTTATTTATGTTATGAAGTGTTTTAATTTGCTTAACACAAGCTTTTGAGAAAACAAGTTTAATATTAGAAGTTTAATAACAGTTTTAAAGGCATTCCATGTTCCCAATTTGTCACCTATATATATATATATATATATATATATATTAAATTATTTTATATATTTATTAATTTCAATTTTAAAATTCTGACTTTATTACATGGTTATTAATATTATTGCTGCCAGAAATCTGACATTTTTAAAATAAATTATTTAAAATAATATAAGATTTCCACATATGAACATACTTTATATGTTACTTGATATGTATATGTTAAACTTATTTAATAATATATTATTTTTTTATGCTGAATTAACTCCACTTTAACACTTTATGGGAGTTAGGTTAAGTGATTTGTGTTCAATTTAACTGAAACGAATTAAAATTAGAAACGCAGAACACAACACTGGCTTTGCCTGAACGTCGGTGTCTCAAGTTGTCCAGCAGAGGGCAGCATATCCTTTTTTTTAAACGTGAAGCCCCCCTCCCGGCTCCGTTCTCTGTTATCTTCTAAAGTTTATTGTAATTGCAGATGATTAAATGAGGGGCACCGTGTCTGTCCGACCATCTTTATAGAAAGACAGTGTGCCAAACAACACCACCGTGTTCAGTCTAACATGACATGCACTAGTGTTTTCCTGGGGGGGGGGGCATTATGAGTGGCTCGGATCAAGTCTACACTACTGCTCGATGAAGACATTACAAAGCCATTAGCGCAGGGAACTCGACACCACCCCCCTCTGTGTCCTGTGACGTCGTGCTGCCGATGTTCAAAGCTGTAGTGTTGAAACTTCAGTGACAGGATTCAGTCGATCGTCTGCTCAAGGTAACAGATTAAATGTTATTTTTTAAATGTTTGCATGATGTTACAAGTTGTGCCTGTACATATATATTCACGTCTTTGATTACATTAACTTTTATAGTTAAATGCAAATGGCTCATTCGTGTTACTCACGACGGACTTTTGCACATCACCAGAGATCAAACGCACTTTTTAAAAGTACTATTCATGCAATCATTATATGGTTGTAACATTTGACAATCGATTTTGATCTAGCTCGGGTAAATAAATCTATCAATTTACCAATCGTACTGTTTAACACTGTACAGCGTCTTTTAATGCAGTCTAGCGTATAAGCCTATATTAATAAAATTGACATGACTTGAATAGAATCTACGACTCTGGTGAAAAACCTCCACAATCCACAAAAAAAGTTTGAGTCAACAAATTGAAAACAAGCTAATTATTGCCATTAATTATGAATTGTATTATATATATATATATATATATTTATATATAACGTATAAAGTACTCGATTGTTGATGTTAAATATTAGTTAATAATAAAAAAATAAAAATTTCCTAGCAAAACAATGGTTTGACTGTAAAATTTGGTACGTCCCCCAATCCTCGGCAGATGGTTATGCTGATCTGTGGCAATGCATCTGGCGCTGTACATAGTTAACAGAAACGTTTAATACGGTCTTCCCATGTCAATCTACATGAACATTTGTTTTGTAATATGCTGTTTAAATTGACCTATATGGATGATCTTTATTATTATTTATTTATTTTTCTCTTTAGTCTTGTTACTTTGTCAGCATAATGTTTTTGCATCTAATGATTTCCTCCCATATGTATTTTAGGTGAAGCTCACTTTGAAGTTGCACGTTTGACCACAAAATGTGGTCAATTACCTACACACACAAACAATTATAATGTTCTATTCTGTGTTTTTCTATCAGGACAAGAAAACAATGAGTAGCTCTGAAGATGAAGTTGACTCGCTTTTTGAAGAGTCGATGGTTGGTCGAATAAATTCCTTGGAAAAATTTGCAACCGAGGAATTTTCAAAGTTGAAAAAACGAAACCAAAACCTCCAAGATACGTTAAATGAAAGGATGACCAGTGACATGGCTGCGGTTAAGGCTGAGCTCAGTGCCTTAAAAACACGTGTCGCTGACCAAGATAGACAGCTACAGGAACTAAAGAAGGAGCTGGTTAGGGTTAGGGTTAGGGTTAGGTATAGAGGTAAAAACGACTTTCACCCTCATTAGTAACCACCCTCATTAGAATATTGCATCCGATTGGCCAAAGCTTAACTGGGCGTATCTGCTGACTCGTAGGCCCGAATTACACGTGTGTGGTATCGTTAGAACCGGGAAGCTGCCCTCTTTCAGGCTAGGTATAGAGGTAAAAACGACTTTCATCCTCATTAGTAACCACCCTCATTAACCATATTGCATAACAGTAATAACTGTAATAACAGTTTTTTGCACATCATACTGTTTTGCACTTTTTATTCCATTGCACATTTTACTCTTATTTCTCTTTTCTTACCATATATATGCTCTTGTGTCGTTACTTTTACATAGTTTTTAGGTTGCACTGTCCACTGAGCGGACCTGATTGCACTTACATTTCACTTCTGATTATACCCTGTATAATTTTTTGTGTGACAAAGATCCATAAACAGCAGAAACCTGAAGGATGGACGGTCTATAAGTTTCTCCTTTTAGGTGTTACAGGTTTTATCTGTGGCTTTGGTAATATCTCAGAGCATAAAATAATTATTTTCATTTGTTGAATGAGCACTGTGCTACGTCCGAAATGATTGCACTGTATTTTTGGTATAATTATTTGATATTATTATTTTGAGCTCCTTTTTTATCGCTGGCCATTAGTGTCTGTACTTGAATATTTTCGTTCTCAGTGCCTACCAAAAGCATTCAATCTGTAGTCTGTATTTCGGATGTTTCCTTTTTCAGTTTTAAATGAACCATGTATTCATTAACTATATTTTAGTCTAGTAATATCTTTTAGGTGAATAAGAGGTGTATAAGAGGGGAATTTTCCTTAGGGATAGTGACCTTAGGTTTAGGCTCGTGTTTAGGTCAAGTCTAGATAACCTTGCCCATTCGGGTAAAACCGTCAGGTGTCTACAATCCACATGGCCACTCAGGGGTAAGTTTAGGTGTCAGTCAGGTGTTATTGCCGACAAATACAGAGTCACAATTTTAGATTGATTCGATTGATCCAGTGGATATTAAAAAATACAAATTCAATTTAAGGAGATAGATGATAGGTAGATTTCAATCTAATAACCGGATAAAAAGAGAATTTAATAAACAGCTGGACACACCTGAAGGATGGACTGTCTGGGAGTGAAGATATCCATTTGAAAGCATGTTCCATACTGTGATTTTTTGCTAAGGTTTCTCAATCCGTAGCAGTTTTTAACACGTGCTATGCACAGTTTCATCCAGGAGAGGGCGACTTAAGCCCACTTAATAAAAAAAAAAGATCCTCACTGGCATATTTTCAGGAACCCTAACCAAATTTTGGACAAAAAAAAACTAATAAAAGGGTCCCCTTTGTGTGTGTGTGAGGCTCTGTGTCTGTCTGTGTGAGGCTCTGTGTCTGTCTGTGTGAGGCTCTGTGTCTGTCTGTCAAGTCAAGTCAAGTCACCTTTATTTATATAGCGCCTTTAACAATACAAATTGTAACAAAGCACTGCACAGTATCAAAATAGGCAAGTTGTGTCAATAATGTAAAATGATAGGATTTAACACTCAATTTTCAGCTGAATGCATTTCATTATAGAATTTAGTGATGGCATTGTCCAGCTCAGTTCAGTTTAAATAATATTTGTGCAATCAAGTCGATGATATTGTTGGAAATGAAGATTCCCCAACTAAGCAAGCCAGAGGCGACAGCGGCAAGGAACGAAAACTCCATCGGTGACAGAATGGAGAAAAAACCTTGGGAGAAACCAGGCTTAGTCGGGGGGCCAGTTCCCCTCTGGCCAGACAAACCAGTAGTTTGTTCCAACTGCAGCAAAGTCAGAGTGTAAGCAGTCCACTGGTTCCAGTGGTCTTGGATGTCTAGGTGACGAGTTCCTCACTGGAGATCTGTCTCTGGGGCTCATCTATGTGTCCTAGACTCCGCTGACGTTCAGGGCTGTAGAGGTTGTCTTTAGGTGCTGATCCTCCATTTATGGCAGACTTTTGTTAAGTCAGTATAATCGCTGATGGTTAACTTCCTCTGGGGTCATCCGAGGGGTTGTCATCATCTCTTCTCAGGTGTTCGGTCATCTCAGATCGTTTAAGGGTTAGATCCAGACTGAAGCTTGTGTAATTCCTAGCTACCACGGGATGTTAATCCCGTGGCAGAAACACAGAAACAATAAGACAATTAGCGTAGCAGTTGTTCCATCCAGGAATAACCCTGGATGAAATTATCAATATAACCCAAGCTAAAGCATAATAAAGTGCATTTGTTCAGAAAGACTAGCAGTACAAGATTGTGAGATGCATTATATGAATGCTTGGCTAAAGAGATGCGTCTTTAATCTAGATTTAAACAGAGAGAGTGTGTCTGAACCCCGAACGTTATCAGGAAGGCTATTCCAGAGTTTAGGAGCCAGATATGAAAAAGTTCTACCTCCTTTAGTGGACTTTGCTATCCTAGGTACTACCAAGAGTCCGGAGTTTTGCGACCTTAGGGAACGGGTTGGATTGTAGCGTGATAGAAGATTAGTTAGGTACGCAGGAGCTAAATCATTTAGGGCCTTATAGGCTAGTAATAATATTTTGTAACTAATACGGAACTTAATAGGTAGCCAGTGCAGAGACTGTAAAATTGGAGTAATATGATCATATTTTCTTGACCTGGTAAGGACTCTAGCCGCAGCATTTTGTACTATCTGTAGCTTGTTTATTGAAGATGCAGGACAACCACCTAGCAGTGCATTACAATAGTCCAGTCTAGAGGTCATGAATGCATGAACTAGCTTTTCTGCATCAGACACACTTAACATGTTCCGTAGCTTGGAAATGTTTCTAAGATGGAAGAATGCTGTTTTTGTAACATTTGAAATATGATTTTCAAAAGATAGGTTGCTGTCTAATATAACACCCAGATTTTTGACTGTAGAGGAAGTAACATTACATCCGTCTATTTGCAAATTGTAATCCAAGAGATTCTGTGTACTGTTTTTAGGTCCAATAATTAATATCTCTGTCTTATCTGAATTTAATAGGAGAAAATTACTGGTCATCCAATCTTTTATATTTTTAACACACTCCGTTAGCTTAGATAGTTTAGAGGTTTCATCTGGTTTTGTTGAGATATATAGTTGAGTGTCATCAGCATAACAATGGAAACTAATCCCGTATTTTCTAATAATATTTCCAAGGGGCAACATATATAATGAAAATAACAGAGGACCTAGGACAGATCCTTGTGGTACTCCATACTTTACTGGTGTTAATTGAGATGACTCCCCGTTTAAATAAACAAAGTGGTAGCGATCGGACAGGTAGGATCTAAACCATCTTAGAGCCTGCCCTTGAATACCTGTATAGTTTTGTAATCGATCTATTAGTATGTCATGATCTATAGTGTCGAACGCAGCACTAAGATCAAGTAAAACTAGCAGCGAGATGCAGCCTTGGTCTGATGCAAGAAGTAAGTCATTTGTAATTTTAACAAGTGCAGTTTCTGTGCTATGGCGGGGCCTGAAACCTGACTGAAATTCTTCATAGATATCATTTTTGAGCAAAAAGGAGCACAATTGAGCAGACACTACTTTTTCTAATATTTTCGACATAAACGGAAGATTTGAGATGGGCCTGTAATTTGCCAGTTCACAAGGATCTAATTTTGGTTTCTTAATAAGAGGCTTAATAACTGCCAGCTTAAATGGTTTTGGGACGTGACCTAAAGATAACGAGGAGTTAATAATATTGAGAAGCGGTTCTTCTGCTACAGGTAACAACTCTTTCAATAGTTTAGTCGGTACAGGATCTAATAAACATGTTGTTGGTTTAGATGTAGTTATAAGTTTATTTAGCTCATCCTGTCCTATAGTTGTAAAGTACTGCAGTTTTTCTTTGGGTGCGATGAATGAAGCTGAAGTACTAGACGCTGTAGAATCTACATTTGTTATTGTATTTCTGATATTATCTATTTTATCAGTAAAGAAATTCATAAAGTCATTACTATTAAACTGTGAGGGAATATTTAGATCGGGTGACATCTGTTTATTTGTTAATCTAGCCACTGTGCTAAATAAAAACCTTGGATTGTTTTGGTGATTATCTATGAGTTTGCGGATATACTCGGTTCTTGCAGTTTTTAGAGCCTGTCTATAGCTGGACATACTGTTTTTCCACGCAATTCTAAAGACTTCCAAGTTAGTTTTTCTCCATTTGCGCTCAACAATACGAGTTTCTTTCTTGAGAGAATGGGTATAACTGTTGTACCATGGCGCAGCACTTTTTTCTCTAACCTTTTTTAATTTGATGGGGGCAACAGTTTCTAACGTATTAGAGAAGATAGTTCCCATGTTGCTAGTAATTGTGTCTAGTTCATCTGTATTTATGGGTACACAGAGCAGTTGAGATAAATCCGGCAGGTTATTGGTGAATCTGTCTTTAGTGGCTGGAACAATAATTCTGCCTGGACGATAACGCGGAGCCATATAGTTAATATCAGTAATATGCAGCATGCACGATACAAGGAAATGGTCAGTAACATCATCACTTTGAGGTACGATATCTATATCAGTAATATCAATTCCATGCGATATTATTAAATCTAGCGTATGATTAAGACGATGTGTCGGCCCGGTGACATTTTGCTTGACACCAAAAGAGTTTATTAGGTCAGTAAACGCAAGTCCTAACGCATCATTTGTATTATCAACGTGAATGTTAAAATCTCCAACAATTAGTGCTTTATCAACATTAACCAATAGGTCTGAGAGGAAATCTGCAAATTCTTTTAGAAAATCTGTATATGGCCCTGGCGGTCTATACACAGTAGCCAGAGCAAGAGATAGGACAGATTTATTTTGCTTATCTGACAGTTTAACATTGAGCATAAGTATTTCGAATGAGTTAAACCTGTATCCTGTTTTCTGAGTAACATTGAGAATATCACTATATATTGTTGCGACACCGCCGCCACGACCAGTCTGACGAGGCTCATGCTTATAACAGTAGCTTGGTGGAGTAGATTCATTTAGACCAAAATAATCATTTGTTTTAAGCCAGGTTTCAGTCAGACAGAGTACATCAAAACTATTATCTGTGATTATTTCATTTACAATAACTGCTTTCGGTGTGAGTGACCGGATATTTAGGAGCCCAAGTTTTACAAATTGTTTTTGTTCATTTATTTTGCATTTTTCTGGTTTAATCACGATCAGATTTGTTCTAGATCCTGCATTAAATGTATATTTTGATCTCACTATTCGGGGAACAGACACAGTCTGTATAGATTGGACACTGCAAGTACCTTTACCATTTAAGTGGGTAGAACAAAAGTCATCATAGTTGTTTTTGGAGAATTGGCTTACTAGTCAGATAGAGCGTAGCGTTCTCTGTGATGTTGTCCGACAGGAGTTCCGCACCGACTCTGCTGGGGTGCAGGCCATCAGCACGAAATAGCCTAGGACGCTCCCAGAAAAGATTCCAATTATTAACAAAGAGAATTTTCTGCTCTTTACACCATGACAACAACCATTCATTTAAAGCAAACAGTCTACTGAACCTTTCGTGTCCTCGTCGATACGTGGGAAGAGGTCCTGACACGATGATTGTCGCCGCAGGCGATGTGCTGCATACCGTCTCGATCAGGCTTCCTGAAGTCCCTCTTCAGTGTCTCCGTCTGCCGCAGCCTGGTGTCGTTAGTCCCCGCGTGAATCACAACAGCTGCAACGCTCTCGTCATCCTTCAGGATCGCGGGTATCTGTACAGAAACATCAAGAACACGAGCACCAGGGAGACAATGAGTGTGCACTTTACCTTCAGCTATCGTTGCACGGACATGCCGGACGATTGAGTCTCCGATGACCACAGCGTCACGTTCAGTCTCGCAGAGAGGGGCGAAGCGGTTCCGGGATGAGATGTCGAAGACCGGAGGGGGAGAAGTCGTCGACCGGGGCCTGGATCGCGTCTTCCGCTGCGGCACCCAGGGTCCGTAGTTTCCCGGCGCCGGAGTGAAGGCCATCTGTGTCGATCGCGTCCCGGGTGCACGGGGCCTGTGCAGAGAAACACACGGAGTAGAGGTGGTGAGAGTATTAGCAGCGCGTTGCGTACTTACCCCGGACTTGTGCGCATCAGCCCGAGATGTTTCCAGCGTTGCTTTCCGTTCCCTCAGCTGGGCCCGCTTCCCAAGCAGCTCATCGATCCGTCTCTCCACGGCCTCCAGCTCAAGCTGCACCGAATGCAGCTCGAACGTGTCCTCACCTGCACACAAAGGTAGACACAAATCCGCCATTAAAGCAAGTAACAATGAAACAATGTTAAATGTGTGTGTGTGTGTGTGTGTGTGTGTGTGTGTGTGTGTGTGTGTGTGTGTGTGTGAAAAGGGGTATTAGCTGCGTTAGCGGCACCCGCACTGGCTTTGCTAACGGGCTATAAGCTAATAGCGGATTCGAAATCAAAATAAAACTTGCGATAACAAGCCGCTCTGATTATTCTCGTTGCAGAATGCGATCGGGGATATATTCACACGATATAGAAACAAAAATTATTGTGTATAAAATCGGAATTTAAGATAGAAAATAGACGATAAAGAAATTGCTTGACGGAGATTCAATTCAAAACAAGCGTCAGCGCCAAACCGGAAACCGGAAGTGATTCAGCGTGTCTCCGGAAGAGCGTGAAGCAAGAAGCTATCTGTGTGAGGCTCTGTGTCTGTCTGTGTGAGGCTCTGTGTCTGTCTGTGTGAGGCTCTGTGTCTGTCTGTGTGAGGCTCTGTGTCTGTCTGTGTGAGGCTCTGTGTCTGTCTGTGTGAGGCTCTGTGTCTGTCTGTGTGAGGCTCTGTGTCTGTCTGTGTGAGGCTCTGTGTCTGTCTGTGTGAGGCTCTGTGTCTGTCTGTGTGAGGCTCTGTGTCTGTCTGTGTGAGGCTCTGTGTCTGTCTGTGTGAGGCTCTGTGTCTGTCTGTGTGAGGCTCTGTGTCTGTCTGTGTGAGGCTCTGTGTCTGTCTGTGTGAGGCTCTGTGTCTGTCTGTGTGAGGCTCTGTGTGTGTGTGCGAGGCTCTGTGTGTGTGTCCGAGGCTCTGTGTGTGTGTGCGAGGCTCTGTGTCAAAAGACAATCAATTTTAGTCTGTGGGGGGTTAATGGCTGCTAAAATGTTTACAAGACATTTTAACACTCTGAGAGTTCGGTGCCCATCTGCAGGTACCTTTGCAACCTGACACAGTCTGGCCCAGCCATTCTCAGCACCAGCTGTCAATCCTCAATGCCGGGAAGGTCGTCGACGGATGGGCTGTGTTTGGATTAAACCTATTAAACAAGACAGGTCACCTTGTGATCATCAGGGACAAGATGCACACACGTGGATCATGGCATAATTGAAATAAAAAAGGCAAGGCAAATAGAATGTTTAAATCATTAACCTCTTATCACATATCTTGTTGTATAATGGATTATGAGCATGCGCATTGAAACAACAAATTGCACGACTTGCGGGAAAAAGTAATTAATTTCTGCATTCTGAAAATCCTGATTGAGGCTCAACGTGGGAACCATGATACGAAAACAGTGAGGGCACAGGCAGTGTAGCAGTGGTGTCTGCAACTAGTTGAATGTTTAAGAAAATACCTTTTTAAGACCAAGTAAATAAAATTTGAGGAACAAATGAGGGAAAAAACAAATATGTTCTTTATAATGTAAATGTCTGGAGAGAAACACGATGAGTTGTTTTAACTTCCGAGTTTGAAAATACAAATTTCAACAGGCATTCATAATTTTAATTAATTTTTACAAAAGCTCCCTGAAAAACTCCTGACACTATAATATGGGAATATATTTTACTGTAGCTTCAGATCATGCTGCAAAAAAATGCTTCTTCCTCAGTATTTTTGTCTTGTTTTACAGTGCAAATGCCTAAAGAATTTAAATAAAGATACATTTACTGGAGATACAAAATAACATCAAATACAAAGTCTTGTTTGAAGTGATTAAAACAAGAACTAATATCTGCCATAATTGGCAAAATAGTAACCTCAATTTAAAGGGACGTTTCGATTACTCATTGACAGATAGTTGTTATTGTTTTAAGAAATAAACTCATTTAATTTATTACATTTTTCAAGACTTTGTTTATATTTGCATCTGAATTAAACATATCTTGATTGAAAGATGTTTGATATTTGTACTAGAAAACAAGACAAAACACAGAGGAAGAGATTCATTCACTTTTTGCTTTGCATCCATCATTTTCTGAATTTCTGCTCTGATTTAAAACGTTCTTAAGGCATTGATTTGTGTAACGGTAAATAAAGACATTTTAAGACTTAAAAACCCTTTTGTGTATGATGTTAATGTGTCCAATATTTACCTGTATCTGACTGAGGATCTGGACATGTATCAGGAAAAGATGACAGCAATGGCACGAGTAGTGGTCTCTACAAGAAAACACAATAGAAATATTACAAAAATGTATAATTATATTACAGACACAAATAAACACACACACACACTACAATACTGCAGTAATCCTGCTGTTCTTGGCAGACTGAAATTAATTTACAGTTTCATGCAAATATAAAGCCCAATACAGTCAGGAAAATGGTACATTTATTGTTGTTTATGGCTAGATTGTGGTTACTACAGTAAAACCATGGTCAGAAAACATTTTTAAACAGCTGAATACATGTCATCTCATTACAACAATGAAAATAATGGTTATGTGCATTCATAATTTAGCTTGTAATCAACAAATGAGTGTTAATGATGACAAACAATACACAGAAACGAAAACTACAGCTATGTTCTTTCATAATTTAGCTTGTAATCAACAAATGAGTGTTAATGATGAAAAACAATACACAGAAATGAAAACTACAGCGTTGTTCATTCATAATTTGGCATGCAAACAAACAACCCCACGATGATCAACGGTAAACAAAGCCCAACGGGGCAAAGTTTGGTAACATAAACTGATGTCGCATAAAGCATCTTACCTTTGATAAATAAGACGAGAATGTGTTGAATTAAAGAACCGAAGCGATCGCTGCCGTGTTTTCTTCTCCTGTGAATTCAAGCTTCCCGCGACGCCGGAACCCGGAAGTAAGCCACGGGAGCGCTAGCGGCCGAAAGAATATTACATCCGTAGTGGTTTAGCACTACCTTTGAGAATGAATGGGAAACGGTTTAGGGCCGTTTAGCGCCACGCCGCCCGGGTTCGAGACCCGCTCGGCACAAGATACGAGATGGAGTGGTGCGGACCCGTGTCGGGGGGTGTTACATACGGAAAGCATTTGTTTTGCACTATATTTACAGTCCAGTTTAAACTGTTATGAATATTCCAAATAAAACAAGTTAACACCAACAAACACAAGCAAATAAAGGTGTGAAACAAAAACACAAGCCTTACCTCTTCTCAGCTCGTGCAGCCATTGCAAGAGGGTTCAAATGCTGTTAGTCGCCGGGGTCAGATGTGAAGATTGTTTATATATTATATTATATATTTAATATGATATGTTTTAAGACTCAGATTCAACATTTATAGATTAGAGGACAATGTGATACTGGACCACGACTTGTCTATAACTGGCCAGAGCTGCTTATTTATGTTATGAAGTGTTTTAATTTGCTTAACACAAGCTTTTGAGAAAACAAGTTTAATATTAGAAGTTTAATAACAGTTTTAAAGGCATTCCATGTTCCCAATTTGTCACCTATATATATATATATAATATTAAATTATTGTATATATTTATTAATTTCAATTTTAAAATTCTGACTTTATTACATGGTTATTAATATTATTGCTGCCAGAAATCTGACATTTTTTAAATAAATTATTTAAAATAATATAAGATTTCCACATATGAACATACTTTATATGTTACTTGATATGTATATGTTAAACTTATTTAATAATATATTATTTTTTTATGCTGAATTAACTCCACTTTAACACTTTATGGGAGTTAGGTTAAGTGATTTGTGTTCAATTTAACTGAAACGAATTAAAATTAGAAACGCAGAACACAACACTGGCTTTGCCTGAACGTCGGTGTCTCAAGTTGTCCAGCAGAGGGCAGCATATCCTTTTTTTTAAACGTGAAGCCCCCCTCCCGGCTCCGTTCTCTGTTATCTTCTAAAGTTTATTGTAATTGCAGATGATTAAATGAGGGGCACCGTGTCTGTCCGACCATCTTTATAGAAAGACAGTGTGCCAAACAACACCACCGTGTTCAGTCTAACATGACATGCACTAGTGTTTTCCTGGGGGGGGGCATTATGAGTGGCTCGGATCAAGTCTACACTACTGCTCGATGAAGACATTACAAAGCCATTAGCGCAGGGAACTCGACACCACCCCCCTCTGTGTCCTGTGACGTCGTGCTGCCGATGTTCAAAGCTGTAGTGTTGAAACTTCAGTGACAGGATTCAGTCGATCGTCTGCTCAAGGTAACAGATTAAATGTTATTTTTTAAATGTTTGCATGATGTTACAAGTTGTGCCTGTACATATATATTCACGTCTTTGATTACATTAACTTTTATAGTTAAATGCAAATGGCTCATTCGTGTTACTCACGACGGACTTTTGCACATCACCAGAGATCAAACGCACTTTTTAAAAGTACTATTCATGCAATCATTATATGGTTGTAACATTTGACAATCGATTTTGATCTAGCTCGGGTAAATAAATCTATCAATTTACCAATCGTACTGTTTAACACTGTACAGCGTCTTTTAATGCAGTCTAGCGTATAAGCCTATATTAATAAAATTGACATGACTTGAATAGAATCTACGACTCTGGTGAAAAACCTCCACAATCCACAAAAAAAGTTTGAGTCAACAAATTGAAAACAAGCTAATTATTGCCATTAATTATGAATTGTATTATGTATATATATATATATATATTTATATATAACGTATAAAGTACTCGATTGTTGATGTTAAATATTAATGTTAATAATAAAAATATTTTTTTTTCCTAGCAAAACAATGGTTTGACTGTAAAATTTGGTACGTCCCCAATCCTCGGCAGATGGTTATGCTGATCTGTGGCAATGCATCTGGCGCTGTACATAGTTAACAGAAACGTTTAATACGGTCTTCCCATGTCAATCTACATGAACATTTGTTTTGTAATATGCTGTTTAAATTGACCTATATGGATGATCTTTATTATTATTTATTTATTTTTCTCTTTAGTCTTGTTACTTTGTCAGCATAATGTTTTTGCATCTAATGATTTCCTCCCATATGTATTTTAGGTGAAGCTCACTTTGAAGTTGCACGTTTGACCACAAAATGTGGTCAATTACCTACACACACAAACAATTATAATGTTCTATTCTGTGTTTTTCTATCAGGACAAGAAAACAATGAGTAGCTCTGAAGATGAAGTTGACTCGCTTTTTGAAGAGTCGATGGTTGGTCGAATAAATTCCTTGGAAAAATTTGCAACCGAGGAATTTTCAAAGTTGAAAAAACGAAACCAAAACCTCCAAGATACGTTAAATGAAAGGATGACCAGTGACATGGCTGCGGTTAAGGCTGAGCTCAGTGCCTTAAAAACACGTGTCGCTGACCAAGATAGACAGCTACAGGAACTAAAGAAGGAGCTGGTTAGGGTTAGGGTTAGGTATAGAGGTAAAAACGACTTTCACCCTCATTAGTAACCACCCTCATTAGAATATTGCATCCGATTGGCCAAAGCTTAACTGGGCGTATCTGCTGACTCGTAGGCCCGAATTACACGTGTGTGGTATCGTTAGAACCGGGAAGCTGCCCTCTTTCAGGCTAGGTATAGAGGTAAAAACGACTTTCATCCTCATTAGTAACCACCCTCATTAGAATATTGCATCCGATTGGCCAAAGCTTAACTGGGCGTATCTGCTGACTCGTAGCCCCGAATTACACGTGTGTGGTATCGTTAGATCCGGGAAGCTGCCCCCTTTCAGGTGTTGGTAGGTTCAGATGAATGGATTGATAAAAAACATAAATGGACAAAGATCCATAAACAGCAGGACACACCTGAAGGATGGACGGTCTATAATTTAACATACTAAAAGAGCAATCCATTTTTTTTTTACGTTAAATGTTACATTGTTTAAATGTGCCACTGTCCTATGCTGGCCATTTGTCTGTACGAATATTTTGTTCTTTAAAAAGCATTCAACTGTAGTCTGTTGACTTGTTGTTTTGCATGTATATATATATTTTAGAATATTGAATAAGAGGTGTATAAGAGGGGAATTTTCCTTAGGGATAGTGACCTTAGGTTTAGGCTCGTGTTTAGGTCAAGTCTAGATAACCTTGCCCATTCGGGTAAAACCGTCAGGTGTCTACAATCCACATGGCCACTCAGGGGTAAGTTTAGGTGTCAGTCAGGTGTTATTGCCGAATGTCACTTGAGATTGATCCACGCCGAATTTAATTTGATGGACTGTCAGGGGAATTTTCCTTAGGGATAGTGAGGTGGTTTAGGCTCTGTTTAAAGTCTAGATAACCTTGCCCGTCGGGGCGTCATGGTGTCTACCCAACATGGCCACTGGGTTTTAGGGTCAGTCAGGTGTTCTGCAAAAAATCACAGAGTCACAATTCCCTGATCCAGTTGTCAGATACAAAATACAAATTCAATTTTGTGCAGCTCTGTGTGTGTGTAGCGAGGCTCTCAAAAGACAATCAATACATCTGTGGGGGGTTAATGGCTGCTAAAATGTTATAAAGACATTTTAACACTCTCGGTGCCCATCTGCAGGTACCTTGCAGGACAACCACCTGCAACCTGCATCACACAAAACCCAGCCATTCTCAGCAGCAGCTGTCAATCCTCAATGCCGGGAGGGTCGTCGACGGATGGACTGTGTTTGGATTAAACAAGACAGGTCACCTTGTGATCATCAGGACAAGATGCACACACACGTGATCATGGCATAATTGAAATAAAAAAGGCAAGGCAAATAGAATGTTTAAATCATTAACCTCTTCTCACATATCTTGTTGTATAATGGATTATGAGCATGCGCATTGAAACAACAAATTGCACGACTTGCGGGAAAAAGTAATTAATTTCTGCATTCTGAAAATCCTGATTGAGGCTCAACGTGGGAACCATGATACGAAAACAGTGAGGGCACAGGCAGTGTAGCAGTGGTGTCTGCAACTAGTTGAATGTTTAAGAAAATACCTTTTTAAGACCAAGTAAATAAAATTTGAGGAACAAATGAGGGAAAAAACAAATATGTTCTTTATAATGTAAATGTCTGGAGAGAAACACGATGAGTTGTTTTAACTTCCGAGTTTGAAAATACAAATTTCAACAGGCATTCATAATTTTAATAAATTTTTACAAAAGCTCCCTGAAAAACTCCTGACACTATAATATGGGAATATATTTTACTGTAGCTTCAGATCATGCTGCAAAAAAATGCTTCTTCCTCAGTATTTTTGTCTTGTTTTCCAGTGCAAATGCCTAAAGATTCTTAAATAAAGATACATTTACTGGAGATACAAAATAACATCAAATACAAAGTCTTGTTTGAAGTGATTAAAACAAGAACTAATATCTGCCATAATTGGCAAAATAGTAACCTCAATTTAAAGGGACATTTCGATTACTCATTGACAGATAGTTGTTATTGTTTTAAGAAATAAACTCATTTAATTTATTACATTTTTCAAGACTTTGTTTATATTTGCATCTGAATTAAACATATCTTGATTGAAAGATGTTTGATATTTGTACTAGAAAACAAGACAAAACACAGAGGAAGAGATTCATTCACTTTTTGCTTTGCATCCATCATTTTCTGAATTTCTGCTCTGATTTAAAACGTTCTTAAGGCATTGATTTGTGTAACGGTAAATAAAGACATTTTAAGACTTAAAAACCCTTTTGTGTATGATGTTAATGTGTCCAATATTTACCTGTATCTGACTGAGGATCTGGACATGTATCAGGAAAAGATGACAGCAATGGCACGAGTAGTGGTCTCTACAAGAAAACACAATAGAAATATTACAAAAATGTATAATTATATTACAGACACAAATAAACACACACACACACTACAATACTGCAGTAATCCTGCTGTTCTTGGCAGACTGAAATTAATTTACAGTTTCATGCAAATATAAAGCCCAATACAGTCAGGAAAATGGTACATTTATTGTTGTTTATGGCTAGATTGTGGTTACTACAGTAAAACCATGGTCAGAAAACATTTTTAAACAGCTGAATACATGTCATCTCATTACAACAATGAAAATAATGGTTATGTGCATTCATAATTT
The DNA here is from genome assembly GCA_027422405.1 of Ptychobarbus kaznakovi. Classification (NCBI taxonomy): domain Eukaryota; kingdom Metazoa; phylum Chordata; class Actinopteri; order Cypriniformes; family Cyprinidae; genus Ptychobarbus; species Ptychobarbus kaznakovi. Next base: position 66,314 of record JAPDDN010000616.1, on the reverse strand, counting down.
AGCTTGTAATCAACAAATGAGTGTTAATGATGACAAACAATACACAGAAACGAAAACTACAGCTATGTTCTTTCATAATTTAGCTTGTAATCAACAAATGAGTGTTAATGATGAAAAACAATACACAGAAATGAAAACTACAGCGATGTTCATTCATAATTTGGCATGCAAACAAACAACCCCACGATGATCAACGGTAAACAAAGCCCAACGGGGCAAAGTTTGGTAACAAAACATAAACTGATGTCGCATAAAGCATCTTACCTTTGATAAATAAGACGAGAATGTGTTGAATTAAAGAACCGAAGCGATCGCTGCCGTGTTTTCTTCTTCTGTGAATTCAAGCTTCCCGCGACGCCGGAACCCGGAAGTGCGCCACGGGAGCGCTAGCGGCCGAAAGAATATTACATCCGTAGTGGTTTAGCACTACCATTGAGAATTAATGGGAAACGGTTTAGGGCCGTTTAGCGCCGCGCCGCCCGGGTTCGAGACCCGCTCGGCACAAGATACGAGATGGAGCGGTGCGGACCCGTGTCGGGGGGTGTTACATACGGAAAGCATTTGTTTTGCACTATATTTACAGTCCAGTTTAAACTGTTATGAATATTCCAAATAAAACAAGGAAACACCAACAAACACAAGCAAATAAAGGTGTGAAACAAAAACACAAGCCTTACCTCTTCTCAGCTCGTGCAGCCATTGCAAGAGGGTTCAAATGCTGTTAGTCGCCGGGGTCAGATGTGAAGATTGTTTATATATTATATATTTAATATGATATGTTTTAAGACTCAGATTCAACATTTATAGATTAGAGGACAATGGGATACTGGACCACGACGTGTCTATAACTGGCCAGAGCTGCTTATTTATGTTATGAAGTGTTTTAATTTGCTTAACACAAGCTTTTGAGAAAACAAGTTTAATATTAGAAGTTTAATAACAGTTTTAAAGGCATTCCATGTTCCCAATTTGTCACCTATATATATATATATATAATATTAAATTATTTTATATATTTATTAATTTCAATTTTAAAATTCTGACTTTATTACATGGTTATTAATATTATTGCTGCCAGAAATCTGACATTTTTTAAAATAAATTATTTAAAATAATAAAAGATTTCCACATATGAACATACTTTATATGTTACTTGATATGTATATGTTAAACTTATTTAATAATATATTATTTTTTTATGCTGAATTAACTCCACTTTAACACTTTATGGGAGTTAGGTTAAGTGATTTGTGTTCAATTTAACTGAAACGAATTAAAATTAGAAACGCAGAACACAACACTGGCTTTGCCTGAACGTCGGTGTCTCAAGTTGTCCAGCAGAGGGCAGCATATCCTTTTTTTAAAACGTGAAGCCCCCCTCCCGGCTCCGTTCTCTGTTATCTTCTAAAGTTTATTGTAATTGCAGATGATTAAATGAGGGGCACCGTGTCTGTCCGACCATCTTTATAGAAAGACAGTGTGCCAAACAACACCACCGTGTTCAGTCTAACATGACATGCACTAGTGTTTTCCTGGGGGGGGGCATTATGAGTGGCTCGGATCAAGTCTACACTACTGCTCGATGAAGACATTACAAAGCCATTAGCGCAGGGAACTCGACACCACCCCCCTCTGTGTCCTGTGACGTCGTGCTGCCGATGTTCAAAGCTGTAGTGTTGAAACTTCAGTGACAGGATTCAGTCGATCGTCTGCTCAAGGTAACAGATTAAATGTTATTTTTTACATGTTTGCATGATGTTACAAGTTGTGCCTGTACATATATATTCATGTCTTTGATTACATTAACTTTTATAGTTAAATGCAAATGGCTCATTCGTGTTACTCACGACGGACTTTTGCACATCACCAGAGATCAAACGCACTTTTTAAAAGTACTATTCATGCAATCATTATATGGTTGTAACATTTGACAATCGATTTTGATCTAGCTCGGGTAAATAAATCTATCAATTTACCAATCGTACTGTTTAACACTGTACAGCGTCTTTTAATGCAGTCTAGCGTATAAGCCTATATTAATAAAATTGACATGACTTGAATAGAATCTACGACTCTGGTGAAAAACCTCCACAATCCACAAAAAAAGTTTGAGTCAACAAATTGAAAACAAGCTAATTATTGCCATTAATTATGAATTGTATTATGTATATATATATATATATATATTTATATATAACGTATAAAGTACTCGATTGTTGATGTTAAATATTAATGTTAATAATAAAAATATATTTTTTTCCTAGCAAAACAATGGTTTGACTGTAAAATTTGGTACGTCCCCCAATCCTCGGCAGATGGTTATGCTGATCTGTGGCAATGCATCTGGCGCTGTACATAGTTAACAGAAACGTTTAATACGGTCTTCCCATGTCAATCTACATGAACATTTGTTTTGTAATATGCTGTTTAAATTGACCTATATGGATGATCTTTATTATTATTTATTTATTTTTCTCTTTAGTCTTGTTACTTTGTCAGCATAATGTTTTTGCATCTAATGATTTCCTCCCATATGTATTTTAGGTGAAGCTCACTTTGAAGTTGCACGTTTGACCACAAAATGTGGTCAATTACCTACACACACAAACAATTATAATGTTCTATTCTGTGTTTTTCTATCAGGACAAGAAAACAATGAGTAGCTCTGAAGATGAAGTTGACTCGCTTTTTGAAGAGTCGATGGTTGGTCGAATAAATTCCTTGGAAAAATTTGCAACCGAGGAATTTTCAAAGTTGAAAAAACGAAACCAAAACCTCCAAGATACGTTAAATGAAAGGATGACCAGTGACATGGCTGCGGTTAAGGCTGAGCTCAGTGCCTTAAAAACACGTGTCGCTGACCAAGATAGACAGCTACAGGAACTAAAGAAGGAGCTGGTTAGGGTTAGGGTTAGGTATAGAGGTAAAAACGACTTTCACCCTCATTAGTAACCACCCTCATTAGAATATTGCATCCGATTGGCCAAAGCTTAACTGGGCGTATCTGCTGACTCGTAGGCCCGAATTACACGTGTGTGGTATCGTTAGAACCGGGAAGCCCTCTTTATAGACAGATTCTGCTTTGTTGTATGTCTATAAACTTTAGTTTTTCACCTTATGACGTGTTTCTGTGATATCTTATTTCTACTTTTTGTTTCATTGTTTCTAAAACCAACAACTGTATTAACTGTTTAACAGTAATAACTGTAATAACAGTAATAACTGTAATAACAGTTTTTTGCACCTCATACTGTTTTGCACTTTTTATTCCATTGCACATTTTACTCTTATTTCTCTTTTCTTACCATATATATGCTCTTGTGTCGTTACTTTTACATAGTTTTTATTTGTATTATTTTGCACTGTCCACTGAGCGGACCTGATTGCACTTACATTTCACTTCTGATTATACCCTGTATAATTTTTTGTGTGACAAATAAAGAAACCTTGGACCTATTAGTTTCTCCTTTTAGGTGTTACAGGTTTTATCTGTGGCTTTGGTGCATATCTCAGAGCATAAAATAATTATTTTCATTTGTTGAATGAGCACTGTGCTACGTCCGAAATGATTGCACTGTATTTTTGGTATAATTATTTGATATTATTATTTTGAGCTCCTTTTTTAATCGCTTTAGTGTCTGCTTGAATTCAGCCCCTCGTCTCAGTGCCTACCAAAACTCCCATCATCTTTTGTCGGCGTATTTCGGATGTTTCCTTTTTCAGTTTTAAATGAACCAATTCATTAACTAGGGCTATTTTAGTCTAGGGGTAAAATCTTTTAGGTGTAAGGTGTGTAAGAGGGGAATTTTCCTTAGGGATAGTGACCTTAGGTTTAGGCTCGTGTTTAGGTCAAGTCTAGATAACCTTGCCCATTCGGGTAAAACCGTCAGGTGTCTACAATCCACATGGCCACTCAGGGGTAAGTTTAGGTGTCAGTCAGGTGTTATTGCCGAAAAATACAGAGTCACAATTTTAGATTGATTCGATTGATCCAGTGGATATTAGAAAATACAAATTCAATTTTGTGCGAGGCTCTGTGTGTGTGTGCGAGGCTCTGTGTGTGTGTGCGAGGCTCTGTGTCAAAAGACAATCAATTTTAGTCTGTGGGGGGTTAATGGCTGCTAAAATGTTTACAAGACATTTTAACACTCTGAGAGTTCGGTGCCCATCTGCAGGTACCTTTGCAACCTGACACAGTCTGGCCCAGCCATTCTCAGCACCAGCTGTCAATCCTCAATGCCGGGAGGGTCGTCGACGGATGGACTGTGTTTGGATTAAACAAGACAGGTCACCTTGTGATCATCAGGGACAAGATGCACACACGTGGATCATGGCATAATTGAAATAAAAAAGACAAGGCAAATAGAATGTTTAAATCATTAACCTCTTCTCACATATCTTGTTGTATAATGGATTATGAGCATGCGCATTGAAACAACAAATTGCACGACTTGCGGGAAAAAGTAATTAATTTCTGCATTCTGAAAATCCTGATTGAGGCTCAACGTGGGAACCATGATACGAAAACAGTGAGGGCACAGGCAGTGTAGCAGTGGTGTCTGCAACTAGTTGAATGTTTAAGAAAATACCTTTTTAAGACCAAGTAAATAAAATTTGAGGAACAAATGAGGGAAAAAACAAATATGTTCTTTATAATGTAAATGTCTGGAGAGAAACACGATGAGTTGTTTTAACTTCCGAGTTTGAAAATACAAATTTCAACAGGCATTCATAATTTTAATAAATTTTTACAAAAGCTCCCTGAAAAACTCCTGACACTATAATATGGGAATATATTTTACTGTAGCTTCAGATCATGCTGCAAAAAAATGCTTCTTCCTCAGTATTTTTGTCTTGTTTTCCAGTGCAAATGCCTAAAGATTCTTAAATAAAGATACATTTACTGGAGATACAAAATAACATCAAATACAAAGTCTTGTTTGAAGTGATTAAAAGAAGAACTAATATCTGCCATAATTGGCAAAATAGTAACCTCAATTTAAAGGGACGTTTCGATTACTCATTGACAGATAGTTGTTATTGTTTTAAGAAATAAACTCATTTAATTTATTACATTTTTCAAGACTTTGTTTATATTTGCATCTGAATTAAACATATCTTGATTGAAAGATGTTTGATATTTGTACTAGAAAACAAGACAAAACACAGAGGAAGAGATTCATTCACTTTTTGCTTTGCATCCATCATTTTCTGAATTTCTGCTCTGATTTAAAACGTTCTTAAGGCATTGATTTGTGTAACGGTAAATAAAGACATTTTAAGACTTAAAAACCCTTTTGTGTATGATGTTAATGTGTCCAATATTTACCTGTATCTGACTGAGGATCTGGACATGTATCAGGAAAAGATGACAGCAATGGCACGAGTAGTGGTCTCTACAAGAAAACACAATAGAAATATTACAAAAATTAATAATTATATTACAGACACAAATAAACACACACACACACTACAATACTGCAGTAATCCTGCTGTTCTTGGCAGACTGAAATTCATTTACAGTTTCATGCAAATATAAAGCCCAATACAGTCAGGAAAATGGTACATTTATTGTTGATTATGGCTAGATTGTGGTTACTACAGTAAAACCATGGTCAGAAAACATTTTTAAACAGCTGAATACATGTCATCTCATTACAACAATGAAAATAATGGTTATGTGCATTCATAATTTAGCTTGTAATCAACAAATGAGTGTTAATGATGACAAACAATACACAGAAACGAAAACTACAGCTATGTTCTTTCATAATTTAGCTTGTAATCAACAAATGAGTGTTAATGATGAAAAACAATACACAGAAATGAAAACTACAGCGATGTTCATTCATAATTTGGCATGCAAACAAACAACCCCACGATGATCAACGGTAAACAAAGCCCAACGGGGCAAAGTTTGGTAACAAAACATAAACTGATGTCGCATAAAGCATCTTACCTTTGATAAATAAGACGAGAATGTGTTGAATTAAAGAACCGAAGCGATCGCTGCCGTGTTTTCTTCTTCTGTGAATTCAAGCTTCCCGCGACGCCGGAACCCGGAAGTGCGCCACGGGAGCGCTAGCGGCCGAAAGAATATTACATCCGTAGTGGTTTAGCACTACCATTGAGAATTAATGGGAAACGGTTTAGGGCCGTTTAGCGCCGCGCCGCCCGGGTTCGAGACCCGCTCGGCACAAGATACGAGATGGAGCGGTGCGGACCCGTGTCGGGGGGTGTTACATACGGAAAGCATTTGTTTTGCACTATATTTACAGTCCAGTTTAAACTGTTATGAATATTCCAAATAAAACAAGGAAACACCAACAAACACAAGCAAATAAAGGTGTGAAACAAAAACACAAGCCTTACCTCTTCTCAGCTCGTGCAGCCATTGCAAGAGGGTTCAAATGCTGTTAGTCGCCGGGGTCAGATGTGAAGATTGTTTATATATTATATATTTAATATGATATGTTTTAAGACTCAGATTCAACATTTATAGATTAGAGGACAATGGGATACTGGACCACGACGTGTCTATAACTGGCCAGAGCTGCTTATTAAGTTGGCTTGGGAAAGCCAACTTACTGATATTCTATTTAAACTTATACTTATTATTATTCTTACGAGACTAAATTTCTGACTGCTACTCCTCCTAGAGCTTTAACTCTACAGACTCCAAACTCAGACCAAATCTTCAGACTGATCTCGCGGGGTGTGCTATATCTTTTCTAAGCGATCGGGTTTATGCTAATCGTACAATTAGCGAAAAACCGCGCAAAAAAAACGCATCGACAATGCATGGCGGCAAACTTCGACGGGTTGTAGCGCGGAGCGAGAATTTCGTAGAAACTTGTGAATCACAACATTTGAAGAGGCTATCAAGCTGAGCGAGGACATACCCCGCAGTGGGGTATAAGTTTTACCCCTGGGGCGCAAGAGCCCCCCAAAATTGTCCCATAGACTTACATGGTGAGGGGACGGCCCATGAAATAGCATATAGGTTGAAACTACAATGGTTTAACTAGATAAAGAAGTTTGTGAACAAACTTCGAAGTTGGCTTGGGAAAGTCTGACGTATTATAGACTTAGTTTTAAAAGCTAGCAGTTTGAAGTACGAAGTTTACATAAAAAAGATAGATAGATAGATAGATAGATAGATAGATAAAGTCAGTAGATAGATAGATAGAGAGAGAGAGAGAGAGAGAGAGAGAGAGAGAGAGAGAGAGATAGATAGATAGATAGATAGATAGATAGATAGATAGATAGATAGTCAGTAGATAGAAAAAGTCGATAGATAGATAGATAGAGTCAGTAGATAGATAGAGTCAGTAGATAGATAGAGTCAGATAGATAGATAGATAGAGATAGATAGATAGATAGATAGATAGATAGATAAAGTCAGTAGATAGATGCATGTTGCTAACATTTTGCTAGCATGATTAGCATGTTGCTAGCATGTCGCTAGCATGATTTTAACATGATTAGCATGTTGTTAGCGTGATTAGCATGTTGCTAGCATGTCGCTGGCATGATTTTAACATGATTAGCATGTTGCTAGCATGATTAGCATGTTGCTAGCATGTTGCTAGCATGATTAGCATGTTTTGCTAACATGTTGCTAGCATAATATGCATGTTGCTAGCATGTCGTTACCATGATTTTAGCATGATTCGCATGTTGCTAGCATGTTGCTAGCGTGATTAGCATGTTGCTAGCATGTTGCTAGAGTGATTAGCATGTTGCTAGCATTTTGCTAGCATGATTAGCATGTTGCTAGCATGATTTCAGCATGTTGCTAGCATGTTGCTAGCATGATTAGCATGTTGTTAGCATGTTGCTAACGTGATTCGCATTTTGCTAGCATGTTGCTAGCTTGATTAGCATGTTTCTAGCATGATTAGCATGTGGCTAGCATGTTGCTAGCATGATTTTAGCGTGATTAGCATGTTGTTAGCATGATTAGCATGTTGTTTGCATGTTTCTAACGTGATTATCATGTTGCTAGCATGTTGCTAACATGATTAGCATGTTGTTAAGCATGTTGTTAGCATGTTGTTAGCAAGTTGCTAGCATGTTGCTAGCGTGATTAGCATGTTGCTAGCATGTTGCTTGCGTGATTAGCATGTTGCTAGCATGTTGCTAGCGTGATTAGCACGTTGCTAGCATGCTTTTAGCATGATTAGCATGTTGCTAGCATGTTGCTAGCGTGATTAGCATGTTGTTAGCATGTTGCTAGCATGATTAGCATGTTGCTAGCATGTTGCTAGCATGATTTTAGCATGATTAGCATGTTGCTAGCATGTTGCTAGCATGATTAGCATGTTGCTAGCTTGTTTTTAGCATGATTAGCATTGTTGCTAGCATGTTACTAGCATGTTGCTAACGTGATTAGCATGTTGCTAGCATGATTTTAGCATGATTCGCATGTTGCTAGCGTGATTAGCATGTTGCTAGCATGTTTGTAGCATGATTAGCATGTTGCTAGCATGATTTTAACATGATTAGCATGTTGCTAGAATGTTGCTAGCGTGATTAGCATGTTGTTAGTATGTTGCTAGCATGATTAGCATGTTGCTAGCATGTTGCTAGCGTGATTAGCATGTTGCTAGCATGTTGCTAGCATGATTTTAGCATGTTGCTAGCATGATTAGCATGTTGCTAGCATGTTGCTAGCGTGATTAGCATGTTGCTAGCATTTTGCTAGCGTGATTAGCATGTTGCTAGCATGATTTTAGCATGATTAGCATGTTGCTAGCATGTTGCTAGCGTGATTAGCATGTTGCTAGCATGATTTTAGCATGATTAGCATGTTGCTAGCATGTTGCTAGCATGTGATTAGCATGTTGCTAGCATGTTGCTAGCTATTAGCATGTTGCTAGCATAGCATTTTAGCATGATTAGCATAGCATGTTGCTAGCGTGATTATGTTGCTAGCATGTTGCTAGCATGTAGCATGTTGCTAGCATGATTAGCATGTTGCAGCATGTTAGCTAGCAGCATGATTAGCATTAGCATGTTGCTAGCATGTTTAGCATGTTGCTAGCATGATTAGCATGTTGCTAGCATGTTGCTAGCATGTTGCTAGCATAGCATTTGCTAGCATTAGATTAGCATGTTGCTAGCATGTTGCTAGCGTGATTAGCATGTTGCTAGCGTGATTAGCATGTTGCTAGCATGTTGTTAGCATGTTGCTAGCATGCATGTTGCTAGCATGATTAGCATGTTGCTAGCATGTTAGCGTGATTAGCATGCATTTAGCTAGCATTTTAGCATTGATTAGCATAGCATGTTGCTAGCATGTTAGCTAGCATGCTTGCTAGCATGCATGCTAGCATGTTTGTAGCATGTTAGCTAGCGTAGCATTAGCATGTTAGCATGTAGATAGATAGCATAGATAGATAGAGTTAGATAGCAGTAGATAGATAGATAGATAGAGTAGATAGTCATGATAGATAGATAGCAGTAGATAGATAGAGTCATAGTAGATAGAGCATGTTAGCTAGAGCATGTGATTAGCAGCATGTTGCTAGCATGTCGCTAGCATGATTTTAACATGATTAGCATGTTGTTAGCGTGATTAGCATGTTGCTAGCATGTTGCTAGCATGTCGCTGGCATGATTTTAACATGATTAGCATGTTGCTAGCATGATTAGCATGTTGCTAGCATGTTGCTAGCATGATTAGCATGTTTTGCTAGCATGTTGCTGCTAGCATAATATAGCATGTTGCTAGCATGTCGTTACCATGATTTTAGCATGCATGTTGCTAGCATGTTGCTAGCAGCTAGCGTGATTAGCATGTTGCTAGCATGTTGCTAGAGTGATTAGCATGTTGCTAGCATTTTGCTAGCATGATTAGCATGTTGCTAGCATGATTTCAGCATGTTGCTAGCATGTTGCTAGCATGATTAGCATGTTGTTAGCATGTTGCTAACCTGATTCGCATTTTGCTAGCATGTTGCTAGCTTGATTAGCATGTTTCTAGCATGATTAGCATGTGGCTAGCATGTTGCTAGCATGATTTTAGCGTGATTAGCATGTTGTTAGCATGATTAGCATGTTGTTTGCATGTTTCTAGCGTGATTAGCATGTTGTTAGCATGTTGCTAACATGATTAGCATGTTGTTAGCATGTTGTTAGCATGTTGTTAGCAAGTTGCTAGCATGTTGCTAGCGTGATTAGCATGTTGCTAGCATGTTGCTTGCGTGATTAGCATGTTGCTAGCATGTTGCTAGCGTGATTAGCACGTTGCTAGCATGCTTTTAGCATGATTAGCATGTTGTTAGCATGTTGCTAGCGTGATTAGCATGTTGTTAGCATGTTGCTAGCATGATTAGCATGTTGCTAGCATGTTGCTAGCATGATTTTAGCATGATTAGCATGTTGCTAGCATGTTGCTAGCGTGATTAGCATGTTGCTAGCTAGGGTTAGGGTTAGGGTTAGGGGTTAGGGTTAGGGGTTAGGGTTAGGGTTAGGGTTAGGGTTAGGGTTAGGGTTAGGGTTAGGGTTAGGGTTAGGGTTAGGGTTAGGGTTAGGGTTAGGGTTAGGGTTAGGGTTAGGGTTAGGGTTAGGGTTAGGGTTAGGGTTAGGGTTAGGGTTAGGGTTAGGGTTAGGGTTAGGGTTAGGGTTAGGTTATATGGATAAATGCGATAAGTGCTCCCCCTCCGAAGTGCTCCCCCCCCACTATCTCGGGAACCGTAAGTGTTAGAATGCTCAAACTTGTTGGTTATAATAAGTAGGGGGTGTGCTTTCGAATGCACTCTGTCCAGTCCCTCTAACTTTACCAGGCACCGAGATATAGTATTGCTCCCCCAGTTCTATTGCATCTAGAGTGCTCAATCTTGGTATATATACGTGATTGCCCTCTGGTCAGTTGTGTAAAACAATGTGCTGGCCTTTACAGTTTCAATTCATATGTGTGTCCTTGCACGTGTGTGTTTTTTGTCGGAAGGTGCTCGGTTCAAAGTCCCGGAGCATAAAATCACAACGCTGTGACGGGGTTGTCCACAAGTGGGCGTCATTCTGCTGGGGTTTTCCAATTAAAATGATTTTTTATTGGGATTAGAGAAGACATGTATGTCTTACACACGTACTGTATGTCTCTCTGTCTGTCTGTGAGTGAGTGAGTGAGTGAGAGAGAGAGAGAGAGAGAGAGAGAGTGTGTGTGTGTGTGTGTGTGTGTGTGTGTGTGTGTGTGTGTGATTGAGAGAGTGTGTGTGTGTGTGTGTGTGTGTGTGTGTATGTGAGAGAGAGAGAGAGACACACACAGACACACATGCCTAAGTTCAGTTGTTACATGATTTCTGTATTAGTATCTTTTATTTATTATTAAAATTATTTTTTTTCTTAATGTTATTTTACTAATTCTATTATTTTTATGTATTTTTTGCTATATCTAGCCATGTGTTTATATAATATTGCCTTTTTATTTAGTTTCATTGTTACTATTATTTTCTCTAGGCTTTACTAAATGTTCAGATATTGTAAATAATTTTCTATGTTGTCTTAATGCTTTGGCAATACAAAATTTATGTTTTTGTCATGCCAATAAAGCTTTCTGAATTGAATTGAATTGAGAGAGAGAGAGAGAGAGAGAGAGAGAGAGAGAGAGAGAGAGAGAGAGAGAGAGAGAGAGAGAGAGAGAGAGAGAGAGAGAGAGAGAGAGAGAGAGAGAGAGAGAGAGAGAGAGAGAGAGAGAGAGAGAGAGAGAGGGAGGAGAGAGAGAGAGAGAGAGAGAGATTGTTGTTGCTCGCCTGGGTTCGAGTGAGTTATGTTTTTTGGAACTTTTTTATCTCAAAAACCTATTTATTAAGGTTTTTATAGGTATTATTTATTAATCCAACATTTCTACTGAGGGTTAGTTTTTAGGTATTTATTAATACTTATGGATAATACTTCTCAATGTAATTTATTAGGGGTAAAAAGAATAGGGTTAGGATGTATGGGGGTAAAGTTATGTGTCTGGGGGTGGAAAGGGTAGGTTTAGGGATGGTGGGGTTGTGTCCATAAGGGGTAAAATGGGTAGGTTTTAGGTATGGTAGGGGTATATGTGTATAATACATATAATGGGTTAGGGTTAGGGTAAGGGATAATTATAATATATCTATATGTATAAGAATAATCTCACTATCTTAAAGGACAGGAATACAATCCTCCTCAATGGCTCTCACCCATCTCTTTAGGCCTCATTCAATCCTTTTGGATACAGAGTGTTGAGTCTGTTTATCCAAAGTCTTTCTGCTCTTAGTCTGTCCTTTAGACTCCACAAAGGATTAGTTTGTAGTATAGTTGCTCTAAGAGAGGGGAGGCCATGTAATAGAAAACGTTAGAATATAACGTGTGAATATATCCCCTATCGCATTCTACAACAAAAACAATCAGGGCGCCTTGTTATCACTAGTTCTATTTTGATTTCCCGAGTCCGCTATTAGCTTATAGCCCGTTAGCACCGCCAACGCGGCGGCCGCTTGGCGCGCTAACACAGCTAATACTCTATTCACACACATAACCATTGTTCCACTGCTACTTACTTTAATGGCGGATTTGTGTCTACCTTTGAGTGCAGGTGAGGACGCGTTCGAGCTGCATTCGGTGCAGCTGGAGCTGGATGCCGTGGAGAAGCAGATCAACGAGCTGCTGGAGAGACAGGCCCAGCTGAGAGAGCGGCAAACTGCGCTGGAATCATCCCGGGCTGACGCTCACAGGTCCGGGGTAAGTATACAGTGCGCTGCTAACACTCCCACCACCTCTACTCCGTGTGTTTCTCTGCACAGGCCCCGTGCACCCAGGACGCGATCTTCTCAGATGTCCTTCACTCCGGCGCCGGGACACCACGGACCCTGGGTGCGGCAGCAGCGGAAGACGCGAGCGAGGCATCGGGCTGCATCATCTCCCCCTCCGCCGCTTCCGGTCTTCGAGATCTCCACCCGAAACCGCTTCCCCCCCCTCCACGAGACGGAACGTGACGCGGTGATCGTCGGAGACTCCATCGTCCGGCACGTCCGTGCTACGTTAGCTGAAGGTAAAGTGCACACACACTGTTTCCCTGGTGCTCGTGTTCTCGATGTTTCTGCGCAGATACCCGCGATCCTGAAGGATAACGAGAGCGTCGGAGCGGTCGTGCTGCACGCGGGCGTGAACGACACCAAGCTGCGGCAGACGGAGACACTGAAGAGGGACTTCAGGAGCCTGATCGAGACGGTACGCAGCACATCGCCCGCGACGACGATCATCGTGTCAGGACCGCTTCCCACGTACCGACGAGGACACGAAAGGTTCAGTAGACTGTTTGCTTTAAACGAATGGTTATTGTCATGGTGTAAAGAACAGAAACTGCTCTTTGTTAATAATTGGAATCTTTTCTGGGAGCGTCCTAGGCTTTTCCGTGCTGATGGCCTGCACCCCAGCAGAGTCGGAGCGGAACTCCTGTCGGACAACATCTCCAAGACACTACGCTCCATCTGACTAGTAAGCCAATTCTCAAATAACTGCTATGATGACTTTTGTTCTACCCACTTAAATGATAGAAGTAATTGCGTTGTCCAATCTATACATACTGTGTCTGTTCCCCGAATAGTGAGGTCAAAATATAAATTTAACACAGGATCTAGAAAAAATCTGATCGTGATTAAACCAGAAAAATGCAAAATAAATGAACAAAAACTATTTTTAAAGCTTGGGCTCCTAAACATTAGATCACTCACACCTAAAGCAGTAATTGTAAATGAAATGATCACAGATAATAGTTTTGATGTACTCTGTTTGACTGAAACCTGGCTTAAACCAAATGATTATATTGGTCTAAATGAGTCTACTCCACCAAGCTACTGTTATAAGCATGAGCCCCGTCAGACTGGTCGTGGCGGCGGTGTCGCAACAATATATAGTGATATTCTCAATGTTACTCAGAAAACAGGATACAGGTTTAACTCATTCGAAATATTTATGCTTAATGTTACACTGTCAGATATGCAAAAGAAATCTGTCTTATCTCTTGCTCTGGCTACTGTGTATAGACCGCCAGGGCCATATACAGATTTCCTAAAAGAATTTGCAGATTTCCTCTCAGACCTATTGGTTAATGCTGATAAAGCTCTAATTGTCGGAGATTTTAACATTCATGTTGATAATCCAAATGATGCATTAGGACTTGCGTTTACTGACCTAATAAACTCTTTTGGAGTCAAGCAAAACGTCACCGGGCCCACTCATCGTTATAATCACACGCTAGATTTAATTATATCGCATGGAATTGATCTTACTGATATAGATATCGTACCTCAAAGTGATGATGTTACTGACCATTTCCTTGTATCGTACATGCTGCATATTACTGATATTAACTGTAGGGCCCCACGTTATCGTCCGGGCAGAACTATTGTTCCAGCCACTAAAGACAGATTCACAAATAACCTGCCTGATTTATCTCAGCTGCTCTGTGTACCCATAAATACAAATGAACTTGACAAAATGACTAGCAACATGGGCACTATCCTCTCTAATACGTTAGAAACTGTTGCTCCCATCAAATTAAAAAAGGTTAGAGGAAAACGTGCTGCGCCATGGTACAACAGTTATACCCATTCTCTCAAGAAAGAAACTCGTAATCTTGAGCGCAAATGGAGAAAAACTAACTTGGAAGTTTTTAGAATTGCGTGGAAAAACAGTATGTCCAGCTATAGACATGCTCTAAAAGCTGCCAGGACCGAGCATATCCGCAAACTCATAGATAATAACCAAAATAATCCAAGGTTTTTATTTAGCACAGTGGCTAGACTAACAAATAACCAGACGTCACCCGATCTAAATATTCCCTCAGTTTAATAGTAATGACTTTATGAATTTCTTCACTGATAAAATAGATAACATCAGAAATACAATAACTAATGTAGATTCTACGGCGTCTAGTACTTCAGCCTCATTCACCGCACCCAAAGAAAAACTGCGGTGCTTTTCAACTATAGGACAGGAAGAGCTAAATAAACTTATCAACACATCTAAACCAACAACATGTCTATTAGATCCTGTACCTACTAAATTACTGAAAGAGTTACCTGTAGCAGAAGAACCGCTTCTCAATATTATTAACTCATCGTTATCTTTAGGTCACGTCCCTAAACCATTCAAGCTGGCAGTTATTAAGCCTCTTATTAAGAAGCCACAACTAGATCCTAGTGATCTGGCAAATTACAGACCCATCTCAAATCTTCCGTTTATGTCTAAAATTTTAGAAAAAGTTGTGTCTGCTCAATTGTGCTCATTCTTGCAAAAAAATGATCTCTGTGAAGAATTTCAGTCAGGTTTCATGCCCCGCCATAGCACAGAAACTGCACTTGTTAAAATTACAAATGACTTGCTTCTTGCGTCAGACCAAGGCTGCATCTCATTGCTAGTTTTACTTGATCTTAGTGCTGCGTTCGACACTATAGATCATGAAATACTCGTAGATCGATTACAAAACTATACAGGTATTCAAGGGCAGGCTTTAAGATGGTTTAGATCCTACCTGTCCGATCGCTACCACTTTGTTTATTTAAACGGGGAGTCATCTCAATTATCACCAGTAAAGTATGGAGTACCACAAGGATCTGTCCTAGGTCCTCTGCTGTTTTCAATATACATGCTGCCCCTTGGTAATATTATTAGAAAATACGGGATTAGTTTCCATTGCTATGCTGATGATACTCAACTATATATCTCAACAAGACCAGACGAAACTTCTAAATTATCTAAGTTAACTGAGTGTGTTAAAAATGTAAAAGATTGGATGACCAATAATTTTCTCCTATTAAATTCAGATAAGACAGAGATATTACTTATTGGACCAAATAACAGTACACAGAATCTCTTGGATTACAATTTGCAACTAGACGGATGTCCTGTTACTTCCTCTACAGTCAAAAATCTGGGTGTTATATTAGACAGCAACTTGTCTTTTGAAAAACATATTTCCAATGTTACAAAAACAGCATTCTTCCATCTTAGAAACATTGCCAAGCTAAGGAACATGTTACCTGTTTCTGATGCAGAAAAGCTAGTTCATGCATTCATGACCTCTAGACTGGACTATTGTAATGCACTGCTAGGTGGTTGTCCTGCATCTTCAATAAACAAGCTACAGGTAGTCCAAAATGCAGCGGCTAGAGTCCTTACCAGGTCAAGAAAATATGATCATATTACCCCAATTTTACAGTCTCTGCACTGGCTACCTATTAAGTACCGTATCAGTTACAAAATATTATTACTTGCCTATAAGGCCCTAAATGGTTTAGCTCCTGCGTACCTAACTAGTCTTCTATCTCGCTACAATCCATCACGCCCCCTAAGGTCGCAAAACTCTGGACTCTTGGTAGTACCTAGAATAGCAAAGTCCACTAAAGGAGGTAGAGCTTTTTCATATTTGGCTCCCAAACTCTGGAATAGCCTTCCTGATAACGTTCGGGGTTCAGACACACTCTCTCTGTTTAAATCTAGATTAAACACACATCTCTTTAGCCAAGCATTCACATAATGCATTCATATAATGCATCTCATAATCTTGTACTGCAGTTATATCTGATCAAAACGCACATTATTATTCTTTAGCTTGGGTTGAACAAATAATTTTTGCTTGAATGGAACAACAGCTACGCTAATTATGTTTCTCTGTTTCTGCCACGGGATTAACATCCCGTGGTAACTAGGAGTTAAACAAGCTTCAGTCTGGATCCAGCCCTTAAATGATCTGAGATGACCAAACACCTGAGAAGAGATGATGCCGACCCCTCGGAGGACCTCAGAGGATGCCAACCTCTGATCCCCCAACAACATGCAGAATTAACAAATTTTGCCATAAGTTAATATATTAAGTTTCTACAATGTATAAATATATTGTAGAAACTTAATTTCCTGTAAAGCGCTTTGCAACGATTGTATCGTAAAAAGCGCTATACAAATAAACTTGAATTGAATTGAGTGAATTCTGAAAAACTATGTTTCTGATTGGCCATGGCGTTGAAGAAATCAACATGTCTTTGATTGGTTACATTGCTCAACGCTGCAAAAACATATTAGATAGTTTGATAGATCTTTTCATTGCTTTTGCTTTGTTTGAGGGTATTTAGCACCGTCTAGTACAACAGGCCCTGCGCTGGCATCAGATTCCGTGACTGACAATATAGGGGACAATTGCCCCCCTTGTCGCCCACACACACACACACATTTACTTAGCTATCTAAATGGGGACATCCCATAGGTTTTTATACTGTACAAACTGTATGTGCTATTGTCCTAAACCTACCCCTTACAGGAGACTACAGGCATTTTTACAATTTCAAAAAACCTGTTTACTTTATTTTTAAACTGGTTTTACAAATGAGGACGTCCCCAAAGGGAGGTTTTTGGAGATTTTGTCAGGTTTAGCTCACTTTTGGGTACAAATTTGTCCCCAAAATATGGTTAAGTAGGTACACACACACACACTCCTCTCTCTCTTCCTCCAGTGCTGCAGGAGTCACTGACCTCCAGAGTGTTTTGCAGGAAGTTCAAGTGAAAAACAGACAGTGGAGCGACGCTTGTGTTTAGTCATGGCTTCTTTATTTGGCAGAGATGATGATGAACACTAGTGAACTAGAGCAGACACACACACACACACAGACAGACAGACACACACACACTCTTGTCTCTGGTTCTGGTCTGGTTGGGCGGCTCAAGGCATCAGGATGCTGTGATTGTGTCACTGGAAGAGAGTCAGTGATTTTGGCACATACTCGTGTTCATCTCCTCACACAGGAGATCAAGTGGTTTCTGGGCGACTGGATCCCACGATCCTCCACGATCATATTTACATTATTTACACATATATATTTACATCAGACGGACACACATCAGATGATGAGAAGCAGACACAGAAGGCGTCTCACAGCAGACAGATCAGACTCTTGCCCTCCTCGATCTCCTCCTGCACTTTATCGCTGGACGTGGCGATCTCGGCCTGCGCGGAGAACACGGCGCAGATGAAGGTGAGGACGGTGCCGCCCAGAGCCGTGTAGAAGGCCCAGCCCATGGAGCACAGGCCCAGCTGATAGGCCGAGGCGTCTGGGCCGCAGTAACCCTGCACTTTATCTGAACCCCAGCCGGCGGGATACAGCATCAGCCCCAGGATCAGGAACAGACCTGCAGACACACACACAGGTGAACACACGGCTGGAGCACAGACAGAGACACACAACCACACAAACAAGACTGAGCATCATGAGATGAGACGCGGGTCTCTGTGTGTAATTCAGGTGACCCCTGATTTAGGGCTGCTCGACTACCGACAAAAAAATCGAAATCACGATTATTTTGGTCAATATTGTAATTATGAGTGGGCCATATGACCAAAACTTTATATGAATGATTTATTTAAAGATAGTGATTTATATGTGACCCTGCAGCACAAAAGCAGTCATAAGCAGCACAGGTATATTTGTAGCAATAGCCAACAATACATTGTATGGCTCAAAATTATACATTTTTCTTTTATGCCAAAAATCATTAGGATATTAAGATCATGTTCCATGAAGATATTTTGTACATTTCCTACCGTAAATATATCAAAACTTCATTTTTTTATTAGTAATATGCATTGCTAAGAACTTCATTTGGACAACTTTAAAGGCGATTTCCTCAATATTTAGATTTTTGTTGCACCCTCAGATTCCAGATTTTCAAATATTGTCCGATCCTAACAAACCATACATCAATGGAAAGATGATTTATTCAACTTTTTTATGTCAACTTTTATTTTTCAGCCACAAACACACTGCCAAGTTTCAGGAATGACATCCACTCGAAAGAGCAATAGATGGGACAAACATAGGCTATACGTGAACATTGAAGAGCACACTTTCTGAAGCACCCTCCGTATTTAATTCTGGAAGCGGTTCTGGATAAAACTAGCTGTGTTTGAGCAGTTTTCACAGCGGCTCATATTTGGAGTTTTATGTGGCAGTATGCTTCAAAGTCAGAAAAGTTAGCAGGATATTTGTTAATTTCCTCCGTGAACATCTCTATACAGTTAGAGTAAACATGCACACGCGCTTCATCGAATACTGGATTATTTGGTTTTATTTAGTGTGTGCTCGAAACGTTACACTCTATGTGAATTTTTTATAAATAAATTTTTCTTTGATACTTTTGGAGCTTAGGTGTTGCCGACTTTGCATTTTCAATATGCTTCTACTTGTTTTTTAGTCGAGCACCCATTTGAGATAGATGTGCGTGCTGTTGTTTGCTCTTTTTGTTATTTAGTGCAAACCTTCAGTTTCATCAGCTCTGATCAGTAATAAACAACATGATATGCAGCCAGCTAATGTTAGCTATCTTTTAATCAAAACATAAAACATTATTAATCCCGTTTGCATCGGTGCATCTTTTGACTCTTGGTAATGTGTTTTCCAGAACAATCAAGAACAAATATCTGTCAATTCAAACTCAACTCAACTTGTTTCCTTTTGAATGTAGTGTATATTTCTGAGCCCACTGGCAGATATTTTCTTGTTTTAAAGGTGATTTTCTCAATATTTAGATTTTTTTGCACCCTCAGATTCTCAAATATTGTCCAAACCATACATCAATGGAAAGCTATTTATTTCCAAAAAATTGACCCTTATGACTGTTTTTGTGCTCCAGGGTCACATATGATTTTAAGGTTTGTTATGTCGAGTGTGTGAGTGTGTTTCTGACCTTGTAAGCGAGTGTTTTGCGGTCGTCTCCATCCAGTATGAATCCATCATTCATATCATCAGCAGAGATGTGTGTGTTGGTCTGAACAGCCTCTTCCTCGGCGTCTCCCATCATCCTCTTCAGTCTGTCGGCCTGAAACACAAACACACATCGGTGAGGTCTTCCTCCTCCTCCTCATCATCCTCAGGTGTCCAGCAGCAGGTGCTCAGTACCTCCAGAGTCTGCAGGCGCTGTTTCTCGTCTCGGGCCAGCTCCTCCGCGCTCTTCAGCCTCTCTGACGGCTGAGCCTTCATCTCAAAGCCCAGCTCTCGCACCATCACGTCATACTGGTCCATCTGACACACACACACACACAGAGTGAGGACACGCTCACAAACAGCATCAGTGTTTGGACGCAGGTGCTTCAGTACCTTGGGTTTGTCCGTCTCGTCTTTCCTCTCTGCTTTCGGGGTTTTGTGGGCCAGAAGGTTCTGGATGGATTTCCATTCCTGATCCAGTTTCTCCGTGAGCTCCTGCGCCTCCTCCTTCTGCGTCTGACGCTCACGCTGAGAAGATCAAGAGCGGCGGCATTAAAGAACCGCTCACAACCCCCCTAACTCTACTACTATAACAATAACAACGAGTAACGATATTGCTGGAATCACATTTAGACCTTTTTCTCCAGCTGATGAATAAAAACACTGACAGCCAATCAGAATATTCTCAACTAAAGAGCGAAAACAGTGGCAGATGTTATAGTTATTATCACAGGTGTAGTTATTGTTACAGCTGTTGCTGAATTTATCGTTACAGCTGTCGTTGTAGTTAGTAGCCCCTTTCGCACCGCTTTAGTTCCAGAACTAAAAGTACAGTACTAAAGTACTGGGACGATTTTGCGTGAACTATTTCCAGTACTATTTAAAGAGTTGCATTCGCACCGACAGTGACATAAGCCGGTCGACAGCGACGTCATTTGTGCGGCGTTCAACAACGACAACAAAGAAGAACAACGACGTTAACAACAGGAGGATGAGGACGCTGTGTTTATGTTGTGTCTCGCGGGTTTCACAATAACGGACATGTCGACGTATACGTCAAGTGAGTGAAAGATCGGAAAGGAGGACTAAGAAACCAAAGCAGTAACGTTAGTGTATGTGTTGTTCAATAAATCATTTTAAATGGTACACGATTTTTGTCTGTCCATGCTTTTTTATGACTGCATAAGCCATATATACTACATTAATTACATATAACTTACGTTTCTCTTATTTTGGTTAAAAATACCTTTTTGGGATTAAAGACGTCGCAATTTTTTAACAGCTGCTATCTCATTATGTTCTGCAACAAGGTGATTATCAGCACAAATAGAAAGATTAAACACACATCTTTTGTTTTGTAAACTTTATTTACATCCATTCTTGCGAAATATAAGTTGATACAATGTTTACACAGTATGTGTTTACACAGCGTTTTAAATCATGGCGGGTGAGGGTGTTTTCGTACGCGTTTAGCCAATCAGCGTACACTTACGATAGTTCCTATGGAACTGTTTTAGACGCTACTCTGAAGTAGGAGCTAATTTAGTTCCTCCAAACACAGTTCCAGGAGCTAAAACAGTTCCTAGTTCCCGCGGTGCGAACACGACAAAAAGTGGGTAGTTCCACAATTAGTTTGGGTGCTATGAAAAGGTTCCTGCGGTGCGAAAGGGCCTTCTGTTGTCAAAAGACCCGGTACTTCGGTACAAAAAAATTGAAAACGTCACGGTACTATTTATAGTTTAACACGGAATGTCACGGAATTTGTCAAAGTTTAGATGAATTAATCAAAAGTAGGTCATTACACTTAAATCGTGGCATGGACTAGTATCTGTAAATATTAAGCCGCAAATATGAATCCTGCATATTCTGTGTGAATGAATGACAGAGACGCGCGGTTTTGTTTACTAACGTTACATAGACTAAAGCGCGTGTGACGCTCGCAGTGATTTCAGCGTCTGTCGTCTCAATGAGGACATAAATACATAAACAACATCTCCAGAACTGTTCTGAGAGTCACTTCATGAGCATTTTACCGTTTCATTTGAGTAAAACCTAGGGCTGGGTACCGATACGATACGATACCTTGAGTTCGATACCGGTTCCTGAACGATACTTTTTTCGATACCAATTTTATTAAATCAGTTTTAACAAGATTACATTATCTCAAAAAACTTTGTTTTTCAGCTTGTTGACATTTATACAGACTCAGACTCGTCTCCTGAGACACTGCACAAAGAAATATATCCAACACAATAAATCAGTGCAAATAATTTTAATAAAGTTCAAATAGTTTTCCGTTTACACTCGTGCGTGTTCGTTTTAAAACGCATAGCTCAGACAGAATCATCATTTCTATTCATTTATTCTAGAAATTGAAAATCTTTATCTACTTTCATAAGTGGGTGTTTTATTTTCTTTCACCATATGTTTTATTGTTATTAAATTCTGTGTTGTAGTATGTCTAATTATTTGAATGAAATTTGAAAAACTATTTATGTATTCTTAAAATAGCCTTATGAAATGTTTTATTTTTCCTCAAAAATTCTGTATTCTGTATCTGGTTTTCAAATGAAGGCATAAAACAATAATTCCTTTATCTTTTAAATTATTGAAAATCAAACTTTATTTATTTATTTTGGCAAACAAAATTTTACTATTAAAATTAAAACATGGAAGAAATGTTGTGTGATCATTACTTAAAGTTTTAATAATTTTAATAGTAGCCTAGTAGTAGCAGTATCTACTGTCTGCTGAACAATATTATTATATTTCTGCAGTGTCTTCCAAATTAAACCGGACTTTTATTTTGACGGGTTGCCGTGAATACCTTCACAGTTCTGTGTGTATATGATATGATGCTAGTTTTACTCCAATCGAATGGTAAAATGCTAATGGAGTGACTCTCAGAGCAGTTCTGGAGATGTTGTTCATGTGTTTATGTCCTCATCACCGCGAGCGCGCTTCAGTCTGTGTGTAGTAAACGAAATGCGCGATATAGAGAGCAGACTGATCCGTACGCTTTCGAATCGCTCTCGCGGATGTCAAACACTGATCCGCTTCTAGTCGAACACACCTAGTGCTGCAGGTATAGCCTCACTGACGTTGATGAGATTAACCCCTTAGGTATCGAAATCTGGTACCGAACGACAAGACGTTTTTCGATACTCGGTGGTATCGAGGCCATTCGGTCGGTGCCTAAAAAGTATCGAACTCGATACCCAGCCCTAGTAAAACCATTGTCAATTTAAAGGTATTCACGGCAACCTGTCAAAATAAAAGTTTGTTTTTACTTAAAAGACATTGTGCCAGAAATATATCACTATTATTTAGTAGAATGTATGTGATACTATTACTACTGTTGAATGAAATTAATAAAACGTTATTTTTTAACAAATAATCACAGAATATTTCTTCCATGTTTTAATTTTAATACTAAATCCCGTTTATTTACCAAAAAATAAAATGTGTTTAAATTTCATTAATTAAAAGACAAATTAAACTTTTATTACTTGAAACACAATTTTAAATAAGTATAAAGAATGGCATTGATTTTTGTAAATTTTCTTTTTGTTTGACTTTATTAATAAAAATAGTGTGTTTTTTAATTAGCATGTTTTTCCTTGGTACCGAGATCCGTGGATGTTCACTGGTATCGGTACCGAATACAGAAATTTTGTTACCGTGACAACACTAGTTGTAGCTACGGTTACAGCTGTCATTATAGTTATTGTTACATATGTTGTTTAAGTTATCGTCACAGCTGTCGTTATAGCTGTGGATAGTTATTGTAACAGATGTTATCATTACAGCTATTGTAACATCTGTTATAGTTATTGTATAGATGTTGTTTATAGTTATTACATTTATCATTATAGTTGACGTTACAGCTGTCATTATAGTTACTATTTAGATATATCATTATAATTATTACAATTAAAGCTACCATTACAGTTATTGTTACAGCTCTCGTTATAGTCAACATTACAGCGGTTCTTTTGTATCTATTGTTATAATTATTGTTACAGCTATCCTTATTGTTACAGTTATAGTTGCAACCATCTCAGTTATCGTTACAGCTATTGTAGATTTCGTTATAGTTATTATACAGCTATCCTTATAGATATACAGTTATTGTTCTTGATGTGATGATGGTTAAGGTTGAGAAAGGATGATGTTTAATCACGGTAAAGTAATGTTTTATTATTTGAGGACACACTTTCTGACCTTCTCCTGTTTGGATTTGATAATGAGCTCCTCGATCAGCTCCTGCCGTGATTTGTGCTTGTGTTCTTCATCTTCATCTCCAGCGCTCTTCTTCCTCAGCAAACCTCCACCGCCGCCGAAATGTGTGGCGGTCAGTTCAGCTGCAGACACATCCATCATCACATCAGTTACTGACCGTAACACTGAATGACTATTGATAAGTGCTGATCATTCATGTTTAAACGCATCACCTGACAGCAGGCCCTTTTCTTCAGAGTCGCTGTCGCTGTCAACCACATCCGTCATCTTCTCCATCTCCGCCAGAGACCGGCCGTAATGGGTCAGCTCCTCTTCCTCATTCAGATTGAACAAGTCCTTGCTGTCGTGAGTGCGCTGCACACACACACACACACACACATCAGTGATGATCAGTAATGTTACAGATATTGTAACATTGTTACAGATTGTTACAGATTTTATAGTTGTAGTTGTAGTTATTGTTCCAGATGTTATCGTAACAGTTGTCGTTATAGTTATTAGCACAGTTGTAGTTATTGTTCCAGATGTTAAAGTTATCGTTACAGCTGTCATTATAGTTATTGTTACAGATGTTATCGTAACAGTTGTCGTTATAGTTATTAGCACAGTTGTAGTTATTGTTCCAGATGTTAAAGTTATCGTTACAGCTGTCATTATAGTTATTGTTACAGATGTTATCGTAACAGTTGTCGTTATAGTTATTATCACAGTTGTAGTTATTGTTCCAGATGTTAAAGTTATCGTTACAGCTGTCATTAGTTATTGTTACAGATGTTATCGTAACAGTTGTCGTTATAGTTATTATCACAGTTGTAATTGTTCCAGATGTTAGTTATCGTTACAGCTGTCATTATAGTTATTGTTACAGATGTTATCGTAACAGTTGTCGTTATAGTTATTATCACAGTTGTAGTTATTGTTCCAGATGTTAAAGTTATCATTACAGCAGTCATTATAGTTATCGTTACAGATGCTATAGTTATTATCACTGTAGTTGTAGTTACTGTTACAGCTGTCATTACAGTTATTGTTCCAGATGTTATCGTAACAGTTGTCGTTATAGTTATTACCACAGTTGTAGTTATTGTTCCAGATGTTAAAGTTATCGTTACAGCAGTCATTATAGTTATTGTTACAGATGTTATCGTAACAGTTGTCGTTATAGTTATTATCACAGTTGTAGTTATTGTTCCAGATGTTAAAGTTATCATTACAGCAGTCATTATAGTTATTGTTACAGATGTTATCATAACAGTTGTCATTAGTTATTATCACAGTTGTAGTTATTGTTCCAGATGTTAAAGTTATCATTACAGCAGTCATTATAGTTATCGTTACAGATGCTATAGTTATTATCACTGTAGTTGTAGTTACTGTTACAGCTGTCATTACAGTTATTGTTCCAGATGTTATCGTAACAGTTGTCGTTATAGTTATTACCACAGTTGTAGTTATTGTTCCAGATGTTAAAGTTATCGTTACAGCAGTCATTATAGTTATTGTTACAGATGTTATAGTTATTATCACTGTTACAGCTGTCATTACAGTTATTGTCATGGATGAATGAGATGCGTCACCTGTCTCTCCAGCGTGAATCTCTGCAGGATCTTCTCCTCAGGAGTGATTTTATTGTCATATTCACCGAAGCGTTTGTCGATGAACTTGTTGTTTTTGTCTTTCATTCTGAACTCCTTCAGGAGAGTCTCCTTCCTCTGAGGAATCAAACACACACTCCATCTGAGATTTATTCCATATACACTACCAGTCAATACATGTTTTTGAACAGTAAGATTTTATGTTTTTTTAAAGAAGCATCTTCTGCTCACCAAGCCTGCGTTTATTTGATCCGAAATACAGCAAAAACTGTAAAATATTGAAATATTTAAACTAACTGCTTCCTGTTTGAATATAAATATGCTGATTTGCTCTTCAAGAAATATTTATTACTATTATTATTATTATCATCAATATTTAATACTTTAATTTAGCAAGGATGCTTTAAATTGATCAAAAGTGATGATAAAGACATTTATGATGTTACAAAAGATTTCTGTTCTTCTGAACTTTCTATTCATCAAAGAAACCTGAAAAAAATCTACTCGGCTGTTTTCAATGTAATAATAATAATCATAAATGTTTCTCGAGCAGCAAAACAGCATATTTGAATGATTTCTGAAGATCATGTGACTGAAGACTGGAGTAATGATGCTGAAAATACAGCTTTGATCACAGGAATATTGACATATATTCAAACAGAAAGCAGTTATTTTAAATAGTAAAAATATTTCAAAATTGTACTGTTTTTGCTGTACTTTGGATCAAATTAATGCAGGCTTGGTGAGCAG